>JAQFZW010000160.1:0-97932 GCA_034687055.1 Heteromurus nitidus | reverse complement strand
CACTTTCTTGAGCTTATGATGGTAGCAAGTAGACATTTTACCTCTGTAACTTTATAGATACAGTTTATCTCTAAAATGATAGCTCTTGTTCAGGTATATATTTCGAAAAATAATATATATTTCAGCGTACCTGTACTTAATTACTGGACTTTACTTAAGTCCAAGTCCGGATATTTTGGTCCAAGTACAAAAGTACTTCAAGTACTTTTTGAAAAATTGAACTTAAGTAAATTGGGACTTAAGTACTTTTGGTTTTCCAATGTTTTAAGTACTAAGTCTTAAGTACTTTTTGTACTTAAGTACGGACTTAAATACAAAAAGAGTTAAGTACCGATGTACTTGCCCAGGCCTGGATTCACGAAGGAGAAATCGGAAATAGAGCTTCTTAAAGGGAATCTGTATCTCTTCTCGGGGACACAAGACGTGTGGCATAGGCACATATCATATAAAAAGGATGCTATAAATATAATATGTATATTGTGCATCTCTCAAGAAATTCGCTTTGTCACGCACTAAATGACGTGTTTCATGTGCCATTGCGTTCTGCACAGAAGAGATGCATCTTGCATTTGCGTCATATTATTCACACCCCATACCTTATGCAAAAATAATCCTTTTTAACGCAGAAATGACTTTTAAAATCTTTATTCAACTTTTTTTTTAAAATGTAACCTACTTTTATTTTAAAAGATTGAGTTCAAATTCAAACTAACAAAAATAATTTTGATTGAAAAGGTTTACTTGTGCAATGCATTTCGTCCACTCCCATCTTGCCAGCTCCCCTTCGTGATGAGCATGTCCGGGAAGCTGGCGAGCGATGCGAGAATGGAGCCCCCAATCCAAGTGTAATATTTTCGTCCAGGATGGGCCATTATATTAATCTTGACACTGGACGCTGGTGGAGCCAAAGCTCTCAACTCTGCCTCAAGCCTTTCCACAAAACCAGGAAACAACGTGGAGCCTCCACTCAGCACAATGTTCGCGTAGAGATCCTTCCTCACGTCGATGTTCGTCTTCATAATCGACTTGTAGAGAAGCTGGGTGATCCCATTCTTCTCCTCGTCACCCTCGTTCGGGTTGAAGTCATCGAATCTGTTTGGGTTGAAGAGGAACTCTGCACATTTGATGGACTCCTCGAAGCCAACTTCGAACTTGTCTCCATTTGGCAACTCGAATGAGGAGGAGGCGGAAGTTGCGCCTTCAGAGAGGAACGCGGCGTCATAATCAGGGACAACGTGACACACTTTCTCTTTCATCATTCGAAATACTTCGTGCGAGGTGGAGGTCGTGGTGGTGCCTTGACGGTTGAGTTGCTCCTTCCGAAGGAATTGGGTGATATCTCGACCCCCAACGTCGACGCGGTGCATCGCTTCCGTCATTGGATATCCTGAAAATTATGACGACATTGACATACATTAATTCTTAAATATATTTCCTCTCTTTTTCAATTATTCTTGAAAAATATACCTCCCCAAACTGGAACAGCTTGCGTCACCGTTTCTCCCACGTCGAGCACAATCCCTGTCGTCCTCCCTGCGGCGTACATTGGCAAAATGGGGGAGGTGGCAATGCTCACTCCTCCAAAGTTCAGCTTCTCAAAAAGAATCTCCGCCATTTTGTCTCTGGCTGGGCGTGTCGTTCCAACTGGCTCTGTGATGAGTAAACTAGCTTCTTCCGGATTGACGTGGAGTTGATCTCGCACAACGTACTCCCACAGCTCTTCCATATCCTCCCAGTTTTGGACGGCGCCCTTGGAAATCGTGTGACGAACCTTGAGCTCTCCATTCGAATGCGCTCTTGCGTATCTCTCGAAAGTTTCCGGATCTGACAAGTTGGCGTAGTCCTTGAGTCCCACCGCGTTCGGGATCAAGGCGGAGGGATTGTCGTCGCCGGCGAGGCCTGCTTTGATTGTGCAGCTGCCATTGTCTATCACCACAATTGTGTCTTCCGACATTCTTGAATTGTATTTATTTTTAGTTACTTTTGAATTTTTTGAAGTAAAAAATGCTGTCGATTTACTTCTCGGTTAAAAACAAAAATAAAATTCTCGTTGCTGCTGAATATTCTCTCCTCTCTTTCAAGTGGCTTGGCTTTGTTACGATATTGAGGGATATCAGTTAATAAATATGAAGGTAATCATGAGTCATTATCACTCAAAGCCATTAAAATATTAAAACCAGAGAGATTTGTTTTGATTATCTTAAATTTCGTTGCGTACATTGTCAAGTGAAATATTGAGTCAGATATTGAGTCTGTAATACTGGTGACGCTGAATCAATGTATTTTAAGCAAAATACATGAAATGAATCATATAAAAGATTAAGATGAACTTTCATCTACCGCGGCAGTGAGTGTATGGACGTGTTTAGTATATATATTATAAGCATGATCCAAGCCCCAAACATTTGAGTAAAGTACATCTTATCAGTTTTGGATAACTTACGCTATTGGACCAGAGTTACTGGAACTGTATATGTGTAGTAGTCGCCCTGGAATCTCTGCGTCCAACTGGACAGACTGGAGATAGTATGATGAGCAGAGGAGAATCTCTGATGTATGATTGAATTGCATACGACTGCACATACACACGACTCAGGAGTCACAAAACATGATCTTGCGCGTGCCTCGCACAGTATAGAACATAAATCCTTGTCAAAGACATCAATTCATCGTTGAAATCCAGAACAATGCCAATCTCTGAATGATGATCAAGGATATGCATTTCAACATCCGAGGTTTCACTTTTCAATTATGCTCCCACATGAAAATTTTTGTAACCTACTTTTTTGTAAAAAGAAAAGTTAGCAAAATATAAAATATATTTGAACTATACTCCCATCGTCAAATTGAACAAAAGATAACTCTAATGTTTTATGGATTTTTTTTACAATGAATCACCGCACGTGGCATCGATAATCATTTCTGCGAATTTAAAGACGAAGAACCTTTATATTTATTCTCTGACGCTGTGCTATCCTTTCTGAAATCATGTTCCATCTCATTTCCATTTTGTACCAGTTCATCCAAAGAAAAGAATGCATTGACACATTCTCAATGAATCTAGCATCAAACATCAGATCAGACACAGGGTATTTCATCTTTTCATCTCCTCCGCATATTACGCACAATATGGTTTGGTTTGTTTTGTCAAACACATATTTACATAACTGCTCCTTTTGTACATTTTTTATGAATTCAATATAGCTCAATGCTTCAGTCTCTTTCCGGAAAATTAGTGTGAAATCCTTTCAAATCGATTTTACTATGTCCACAAAAAACGGAGCCGTGTAAATACTTGCTTCACACAGACAAAGCAAAGTATGCCACAGAAAATATGTGTATTAAAATAGTATTGAGCAAGATGAATCAGCATAAAAATCCTTTCATAATAACGTTGAAGATGTCAAGTTAAAAAAAGTATTATTCAGGAAACTGGGAGTTGGGAGCAAGCTTTTCCTTTGAAGGTGCGAATTTGAGCTAATTACATATTTTTTCAAGTCAAAGTCATAGCAGTACCCTACCAGGACATATGATGCAACTTAAACGTTACGTATTTAAAATGAGATTGAGTGATTCATGAATTCCGGGGATTGTGGAAGTGCATCAATTGGAATCAGACTCGCGTGTGCTCACGAATCGGTTACGCTTTCACTGCTCGCTCACATCATCACACAAACCTGCTCCCACTTTTTCCCAATTAAGTAATGAGAACGCGACGCGCGCGCGATGATCCATAATGCATCATTGCGTATCTACTTTACACACTTTTCACATACAACAAGTATATCCCCTTTGTCGGCTGTCATTTTTTATTCTGCTCAGTCTCATTCAAGCTCAGTCCCCTCATCTGCATCCATATCCACCACCACGTCAAAAAAATGTGCGAGAATTACTCGCTAAAACACACGCTAAACTAGACTGGTTAAGGTTGAGTGATTTTTCATCTTTGATAATTTTCGCAGCATAAATTTGAGAGCATGCGAGTCCCAGTCCCATTTCCCATTCCCAAATAGCAAAAGAGAGCACTAATTACACCAAGAGGAA
This sequence comes from Heteromurus nitidus, assembly GCA_034687055.1. NCBI lineage: Eukaryota > Metazoa > Arthropoda > Collembola > Entomobryomorpha > Entomobryidae > Heteromurus > Heteromurus nitidus. Next base: position 93,888 of record JAQFZW010000160.1, on the reverse strand, counting down.
ATGGAATGATGTGTGCAATGAAAAAAAATTGTGTGAGCATAAAAATGTAAACCAAAGCCCACACAAAAAGGCTCGTTTTTTCAGGGAGACAAGAGAAGTGTTTTGTTCTGAGGAAGACTGATTTGAGCGGACTATTGGCGAGCACTAAAAACTCTTTTTTTCGTCAGGATTCGCTTTTAGTATTGCAAAATGCATTTAATGCAAATCCCAAAGCCACATCCCAAAAACCACTTCTAATCATTGTGGTCTCGTGTGTCACATAATCATCAGCACGCATATATACCTTTTAAACTCAAACTCACACATTCCTTTTAAAAAATGCCAAAAATATATCGCCAAAAGTTTTTAGGGGGAAATGGCAATAAATTAAGGACTAAAAAATGCTTTTCTGCGTGAATTCTCATTCATCTCCAAATAGATTCTCCTGAAATACAAGCTCACACACATTTTTTTTCATTTTAGTAAAAAACGAGAGTTATGATTCTCAGGCATGCAATTTAAAAAAAAACTCGTCCATTCCACACACACACATGACATAATTTCCCTGGCTTTTCCTTTCGCCAAATATTTGTATGAACTAAAAATATCTCTGTGCTATAATATGGTTGACGTGAGGAAGTGCAAGATAGAGTTTAGTTGCAAAATTGCAGCACAATTTTTTTTACAAAAAGTACACCAGCGTTAATTGTAAAAAAAATCTCATGTGGACAATATGGATTCTCATCTGAAAAAAGTTATGTTTTGAATGGACGAGATGACAGATAAAATGTGCAAAAAAAGGATGATGCTTATCACAAATACACATTTTTGCCATCTATTCATTGATCCTCTTTTTATTGTCATGCTTCTATACTTGAAATAACATTTTTTTCAGACATGAATGACACTTCTTTATAAATCCTCTCATCTCATCATGCTAAATACACATCCAAATCCAAAATCCAACATAACATCGATGATGCATCCATCCAATCCACAAAAATAAACGTGAAACGTGCGCTCTTTTCCTCCATTCCACAAGAGCTACGTACTTACACGCGTTCACATTTTTGAAACTGTTTTATTTGGTTTGTGTAACGTCACTCTTCTTTGTGTCAGGCTTTTTTCGAGCTCTTTTGTATTAGGTGAGCTTCAGGTTAAATAAAGGAAGACATATCTCATATTGTCTGATGATGTTGGATGCATTAAAGCCGACATTACATGCACGCAGCGACAATTATGAATGATGAGAAGAGAGCTCTCTTCGAAATACATGAGTGCTGCATCCAATCCAATATATATCCCATCCAGTCATAGTCAAAAAAACTCTTTCTAAAACACACATCATATTTTTTAAACATGTCAAGCCTTTGTAAACTCTGAGCTTGAGGATGATGGGAACAGAACACTTTGTCGTGGGAAGAGAAATATATAAGTTATTGACAATATTGGACTAGTCTAACCGATCAAGAGTTTAGTCTTGGAAATTGATTGTTTCAGGATAGATGGTCGATACAAATTATTGCTTCGAGTTTGAACCATTTTGTGCCGGAAAGTGAGAGAACAAAGACTGCGTAAGACGATTCTATGAAACGTCTTATGCAAAAAAATAGTGTGTTATAGCCTAAGCCAAGATTTGCTTCAGTGCGAAATCTTCCAACATCATTGAATTTGTATGGACTATGGAGAGAAGCACTTATCTCGAGTGCCAATAAAAACATAAAGCTTTCATTGGTTATTTATTGAAATTATAAAGTTGATTGTGTTTGAGGTTTTTTTGGATAACAAATTATTAACAAATTAACCATGAAAAGGACTTGAAAATAATTTGAAGAAGAGTTCCGACTGAATTCTTGTGAAAGTTCGTAAAGGATCATAAATAAATTGTATAATTTGGCGTAGGCGAAAAGTTATTCAGTGAATGGAAACAATTGAGTGCAAAAACATGTTAAGGTAGACTACGGCACCATTCGTATTTTTTTTATTTTTAAGGCTGTGAACATAAAGCACATTAGGTTTTTCTGTATCTATAATCTAAAGACTTAATTGGTTGATTTGATATTGTTGTTCTATATTTACCAATAATAATATTTAGATGATTATGAAATCAAAGTTGCTCCGCTCTAATCACTTCAGTTTGTGTTGATTTATAGGATTTATATAATTTATTGATTTCCTCCAGCAAACAAACAGGGAAAGTGCGAAAACTCCAGATAGTTCTCGGAGTGCTGAGCTTGATCACAATTGGTCTCATTGTGGCCACATCTCTGCTAGGAATCCAAGTCAAAAGTATGCCTCAAAAGTGCATTTAAATAATTGTCATTTCGCAAAATTCACAACGAATTTTCTTATCCTCTCGTCCACTCATATTCGTTTTGTGCACAGAAAAGAACGATGAACTGAACGACGTCGGCAACATTTGCAACTCGAAGGAATGCGTTACGGCAGCAGGAGACATGATCAAGTCAATGGATTTAACAGCCTCTCCCTGCGACGACTTTTTCAAGTTTTCATGCGGGGGCTGGCTCAAGAACAATCCCATTCCGGAGACGGCATCCTCCTGGAATCAGTTCAACATTTTGAGGGATCATCTAAATCGGAAAATTAAGGGTGATTTGGACGACGAAGATAAATTTTTAAAAATTCATTATGAACAATCCTGATATCACAGATCAGTTCCGTTTGAGCGACAAGGATAATTGTATTGTTTGTTTCTTGAAGAAATCCTGGAGCGCAAGGTAGATGATGGTGACCCAATGCCGCTAAACATTGCGAAACAATTCTACTCCAGCTGCTTGGCTCAAAGTACAAAATTACATGATTAATTAATAAATTATACTTAAGCAGCGCATTAAATTTGTAGCCTTGAAAATTCGGAATTGTTTTTCCCATACGCAGGAAAATATTTTTGTAATTTAATTTTGTAATTGCATTTCAATTTCTCAGATACAACTAGTCACGAGGAGCTCTCCGAGCTACTGAAGCAGCTTCTGGAGGAAACTCAGCTTAATCCTAATGAGCTTGGTGAGAAGTTGGGCGAGTTGAGGAGGGTGGTTGCAGGGAATTTTATTATCTCAACGTCTGTAAGCCTGGACGAAGAGAACACATCGCGTCACACTGTTTACGTATGCATGACTTCAACGTCATTTAAGATATAAAATCAACCATTTCAGAGGGGATAACAAGACAGATGTATGTGTAGCGAATTGGCAAATGAGGAACATAAATGTTTGTGTTAGGTGGACCAACCAAGTCTTGGGCTGAATCGGATTTACCTTGTCCAATCCCCAGAGCATGCGTACAAGACTGCGTACGTGGAGCTCATTGAGGAAATCTGGGAGCTGATTTATCCTGATGTTGAAAATAGGAATGAAATTGCAATGCAACTAGTGGAATTTGAGACTAAATTGGCGGAGGTGACAAGAAAATTTTCATGTATGCTTCTAGGATAAATTATTTTGCTTATATAATTTCGAGTACGAAATGCGCTTTATGATAGATCAGCACAAAGCCGGAAGATAGACGAGATAGAACGAAACTCTACAATCCAATGACAATTCGAGAACTCTCCGAACTTACGCAGAATTCAACGGTGAGTTTTTGACCAGGAGAAAATGAGCGTAATAATTTCACAATGCCCTTTTGTGAATTTTGAATTAAATGGAAATATTATGTTTTTATAACTTCATTGACTCCGAAGATGATAAATTGGGAAAAGTACATTGAACAGACGTTTCAAGGCGTTGAGGAACTTGGGGATATACACTCAATTCGAGTTATAGTTCGCGACATATCTTACTTCACGGAGCTCGGGCAAGTTCTCAAGAATGTTACGGAGGAGAGTCCAGACATAATTTGTAAGTGGGCTGAGCGTGAATGTACATTGATTTAATAAACTTTCCAATCCAATTAAATTTTGTATGAAAAAATAATTTAGGGAATTACTTAAAATGGAGAATAATTCTGAACTACGCCAACGATGTGAACAACAAGCTTCGCGACATTCTCTTCAACTACGCGAAGAAAACACAGGGAACACAGTATCCTCCGCCGAGATGGCAAGTTTGCTCGGATCGGGCAAATTCCCTTTTTGGAATGGCGCTCAGCTATCATTATGTCCAAGATGCTTTCACTTCGGATTTTCAGCGACAAGTAATCCAAACAATTACTCACTCTTATTATTTCCAGCTTAGACCTATTAATTCAGTATCACTGAAGGAAATATAAAAAAATCTTTTTAGATGGCGGAAATGATAGGCAACATCCAGCAAGCATTTTACGAAATCCTCACCGAGATCGACTGGTTTGGTGAGCCTCAGACGAAGGTGAAGGCGAAGCAAAAGGCAGAGAAAATGAAGACATTCATTGGCTACCCAGAATGGCTCTTGGACAGGTCCAAGAATCACTCCGCCCTCCGAGAAGAATATGAAGGCGTTCCGGAAACTATGTCTGATGACCACTTCCAAAACATGATGGAGCTGATCAACTGGAAGAATATGGATAATCTGAAGCACATCAATCGCCCCAAGAATCCCTCCAAGTATGCCTCCGTAACTTAAAGTACACTTTTCAATTGCACAATTTTAAAGGATTTATAATTTAAACTTATTTCCTTGTTTGAAGATGGATAAGTGACCCGACCGTTGTGAACGCTTTCTATTCCTCAACGTACAACTCAATAAGTGAGTACACATTTCACAAAAAATAAAACAATATAGATATTTGCACACGTCAAAAATGACCTTGACCTTTGGATACATCCTGTCGAAAGAAGTCATAACCAAGTTTGGTTAACCTAATAAAAATGACAATCTGGGCATATATGTGCTAATCAAGTCAAAAGTAAATTGATTTACTTTGTCCGCACGTCTAGCGTTCCCCGGAGGTATCCTACAGCCGCCTTTCTATTTCACTGGCAAGCCGATTCAGTAAGCTCTCGCTTGAATATACACTCAATTCATTTGCACTAAGCGTGACATTGTACGTGACAAATTTACTAATCTCCTCAAATCCATGTATGATTTGCTAATTTCAGAGCGCTCAATTATGGGGCAATAGGTAAAAGTGAAAGTGTTTTACGGAGAAATTTTTATGCCTTTGTTTAAAGTTTAATGTGGGAGAGTACATAAAGCATAAAATTATCTTTATTCCGACAGGCATGGTAATTGGTCATGAGATCACGCATGGATTCGATGATCGAGGTAAAATACCGTTAATAAAGACGCTGTCGTAATTTACAGAGCAAATAAAAATGCTGTACCACAAAATACATTTTAAAAATGCGCAGGTAGACAAAGTGACGGACATGGGGATTTGGTGGACTGGTGGGATGAGGAAACGGTCACACAATACACTGAAAAGGCTCAGTGTTTCATCGATCAATACAGTAATTACACTGCGGAGGAAGCTGACAATATGACGGTAGGATTTTGAAGCTGATTCGATTAACTATGTTAAAAATAACTGAGATGAGACAATTAACGTGTTAGTATGATTTATAATGATTTATGTGATCAGCTAAATGGGAACAACACTCTTGGCGAGAACATTGCCGACAATGGAGGCATTCGACAAGCATTCCGGGCTTATCAATCCTTCGTGAAAAAGAATGGCGTAGAGCCACGACTTCCGGGTTTGAGCTACTCCCCAGAGCAGCTATTTTTCGTTGCGTTTTCTCAGGTGTTATATTAATTGCATTCAGCAAATTATAATTAAATTCTCTGAAAAGTGAAATTTAAAATTCTCGTCCTCAATGAGTGCAGATTTGGTGTGGAGCGTACTCCAAGTCAGGAATGGAGAATCAAATCAAAACGGGTGTTCACAGCCCGAACCGGTTCCGTGTTCGAGGAGTGCTTCACAATTCACTCGAATTTGCGGAAACGTGGAACTGTCCCAGGCCGAGCGATCATGAAACATGTAGAATATGGTAGAACTTTTAGAATAGACTTAATTCAACAGCAACATCATCTACAAAATGTGATTTAAATTTTTAAGCTTTTGAGATGACGTCCTTAAAATGTGGATATATATTTTTTGGCATGAGCGCAGTTTGTAAATGTTTGAACGAAATAAGTTAGAGAAAATATAGAATGATTTTTCGAGAAAAAAAATAAAGAATTGAGCAACTCCGCATTCAATTTAACTGAAGATATCGCAACTTGACGTCGTTTATAAATAAAAATAGCGTAAAGTGCGAAGAATTGTTGAACAGGTTAAAGAACATTGTACAGACAAGGGAAATAGTGTCTTTTCCTGCAGAGGAATACGAAGGTGCTAACAGCTTGGGCGCGCGATCAATTTACTTAATTAATCAATTACATGAGTTTGCACATGATGAATGGATCGGTCGGTGACAAACAAGCATGAATGAACATACCCCCTTATTTAAAGGCTTTCAGCAAGAAGGAGTGCTCAGTGGCAACTGAACTCTCGTCAGAGGATGTAGACATCAACTATGACTCCCCATTTTCCATGTAACTGCAGAGTGTTAATGATAGGTACGCTCATGATTATTATAAATATCTGTGGAGCACTTGGCCAGGGGATTCCTCCAATCAGAGAAACTGTTCAAGAACCACCCCAAACCAAAGGTAACAAAATTATAACAAAATTCCACATTACCCCCAAAATGGAACACATTCATCTTGGTACATCTTTTTTATATGACTTTAATTCAGCGGACATTGCGATTCAGTCAAGGGAAGCCTACCCCAACTTCCTCACTTCCATTCCAAACGCACTGGGCGTCGCCGGTCTCGGACTCTTATGGACAAAGGAAATTAGTGTTGCTCTTGGAACTCCAGTTCTCGTCCCATTCCTAGTTCCTCCTCTCTTCGCTCTCACCATTGCCCTCATGTTCTACCCAAACTTCTCCAATTTAGGCTTTACCAGTTTCATTGATGCTCTGGTGTCATTAATCTTGTAGTTTTAAATAAAATATGCACTCAATAAATACAACTTTGTTTGCTCACTCCCAAAAATCTATTCAGTTTTGCAGTAAAAGCATTCACTTTATTATTTTAAGTAGTAATTCAGCCTTTTAACCAGGTTTTACCATTACCATTCGACGAACAACATATATTCTCGTTGCAATTTTAAATAAAACGTATTTACATCGGATTCTTTTTTTAAAATGTAAAATGTTTTTTAAAATGCTCAGCTCAAACCACAAAATAGTTTGATCAGGAGTAATAATCTTTAAATTCTTAAATGTAGGTAAATTACTCATGTCGACGGGCATAACAACAATTCATACTTTAATTTTTAGACAAATTCTGTCGAGAGATTTTTTTTGAAGATTTTATCCAGACATATATTGGATCCATTGAAGCGGACATTATATCCGCTTCCCATAATTCTGAATGATGACAAGAAAAGAGATATTTGTGCATGACACATGAGTGCTGTATGAAAACCTGGTCTTGTGTGGGTTACGAAAAATGAGAATGCGGCTGGAGATTAGAAAGGAGAGAGTTTATTGACAACCCTGGAGAACATCCACACCCGAGGCAGGGAAGAAAGAGCATACGTCTGTAAATCACCATTCGAACAAAATGCTCCTCGCCATTTGGAAATACAACGTACACCTTAAAGTATACAACTTAATGCAAATCCCAAAAACTACCTCCAATCATTGTGGTCTCGTGTCACAGGTCACAGTCTTCAGCACACACATACTTAACTCATGCTCACGCATTCCTTTAAAATTGCCAAAAAATAAAATATTACAAAAGTTTTTTTTTGGAGGGAAAATGACAATAATTAAGTACTAAAATGCTTTTCTGCTTGAATTCTCATCTCGAAATAGATTCTCCTGAAATACCAGCACAATGCATAAGCTCACGCATATTATTTTTTTTAGTAAAAACGAGGATTTTCATGCATGAGATTGAAAACACGCGTTTAATCCACACGCACATGACATAATTTTGCTGGCATTTCCTTTCGCCAAATATTTGCATGCTCTGAAATACCGATTATGGTGTTCGGTTGACGTGAGCAAGGGCAAGGTAGAGTTTATTTGCAATTTTAGAACACATTTTTTTACAAAACGTACAACAGCGGTAATTGGATAAAACTCTGTGGATGTGGAGATGTGAACTATATGGATTCTCATCTGAACAATGTTGTTTTGTATTTGAGCGGATGAGAGATGACAGATAAAAATGCAAAAAAAACAATGCCTATCACACACATATTATATCAATTATTAATCCTCTTTTTATTGTTGTATGCTTCGATATTTGAAATGAAAAAATTTCAGACGCGAATGACGCCTTATGAATCCTCTCCTCCTCTCATCACACATCCAACAACATCGATGTCTGATGCATGTAACGTGAAACGTGCGATCCTTTCATCCACAAGAGCTATACGCGTATTTTATTTGATTTCCCTTTGTGTCAGGCTTTTCGAACTCTTTCGTATTACGCCAGCTTCCAGTTAAACAAAAGGAAGACATATAATGTATTGTTGCATGAATTATAAAGCCGACAGCATGCACGCATCGATAATTATGAATGATGCGATGAAAGCTCTCATCGAAATACATGAGTGCTGCATCCAATCCAATATCCAGTCCAGTCATAGTCAAAAAACTCTTTATAAAACATCCATCATATTCTTTAAACATGTCAAGCCTATGTAAACGGGAACACTACACTTGGTCGTGGGAAGAAAAATATAAGTTATTGACAACATTGGACTAGTCTAACGGATCAAGAGTTTAGTCTTGGAAATCGATTGTTTCAGGATAGATGGTCGATATACGTAAATTACAGCGTCAAGTTTGAATAATTTTTTGGAAATATTTTGTGCTGGAAAGTGAGAGAACAAAGGCAATGACTTGTTAGCCTGAGCCACAACAAGCATTGTTTTAGTGTTCAATCTACAAATATCGTATAGCATACATACGCAATGTCGTATTTATAGCTCATCATTATTTATAGCTTGGATGATGCCTAGTTCGAAGTCAGAGATTATACGTTTAGATTTAAGAACATCTACGCTATATTTAACAAGAACTTGAACATTTCTTGATAATAACCAGTTTTCTCCTGGAAGTAAATAAGGTGTAGACGCTATTCATTAACATAATGAATTGTTAAGAGCTGCGCGGGCATTGACGAAGCTAATTTGAAGGTACCTTCGTGAAACCAGTTCTCACTTGTAGAAACAAGCGAAAATAATGTTAAAAACAAAGATTTATCTCAAATAATATATATTCTATTCTATGTATATGTACATACAACTCAGACAAGGTTTTTCCTGTTGTGACATTTAACACGTATGACATATTTTTGTTATGCAAATTCGCAGTACGGCATTAAGTATGTATGACATATTATATTATGTAATTCAACCTAGAACCGTGATTTATTGTATTTTTAAAGTTGATTGCGTTTGACTGTTGTTGATTGCGATTTTGGACAATTAGAAATTACAATAAATACGACTTCATGAAAAGGACTTTTCACAATAATTTACAGAAGGATTTGGACTTTAGTACTGCCGTTTGAGAGAACGCGGAACTAGTAATATATCGGCTAATCCACTTAATCAGTTTTTAATGAATACTACCTATAGCTTGGTTCATGAAATGGAACCGTGCACGAGGAGCAAAATTGCCAGGTAAGACAACTTCCAACTGCACTTGATCAATTAAAACTAACTCATGTATCAATACGTTATATAAATTGATGTTAAAGTCTTGACATATAAATGAACCGTTAAATACAGCGTGTATGTAAAAATAGCGCTCATGCTGCACTCGTACAATGAATATGCATATTGCTCTCCCGCTGCCGTTGAGTATCGCTCATTTTCCATCTCGCACATTAGGAATTAAGTGAGCTCGGGCTCCTACTTGAGCGCGCTCAGCTCTTTCCCAAACGGCAGCACTAATTTGAACTAAATTAGGGTGGAAGTTCAAAGAAAGTGAAAGAATAAAAAAACAAATAACATAATTTGCTCGAAGAGATGAGTGAACGGAAGCAATTGGGCGCACATGTTAAGGTAGACCACGGCACCATTCGTATTTTTTATTTCTACGGCTATGTATTCAATTTAAAGAAGATCTTTTTCTTCGGTTTTATAAGTGTAGAAGTTTAATATAAATTTTTAATATAATATACTATTTAGACGATTCTACATTGGAAATTCACTAAATTAAGATTATGAAACGTTCAGCTGTAAACACTTCATTTTGAGGATTTATTAGTTTATTGGTTTCCTACAGCAAACAAACAGGGAAAGTGCGAAAACTCCAGATAGTTCTCGGACTGCTTAGCTTGATCACAATTGGTCTCATTGTGGCCACATCTCTGCTGGCAATTCAAGTCAAACGTATGCCTTAAATGCATTTAAATATCGTTTCATTAATTTCACAATGCATTCGCCATATTCATAATGTTTGGTGCGTTCAGAGAAGAACGATGAGTTGAAGGAAGTCAGCAACATTTGCAACTCGACAGAATGCTTTAGCGCTGCATGGACCATGATCGATTCAATGAATTTGTCAGCCTCTCCTTGCGACGACTTTTACCAGTTTGCATGCGGAGGTTGGCTCAAGAACAATCCGCTTTGGGGGTCGACATCTTCCTGGGATCGGTTTGACGAGTTGCGAGATAATCTCCGTTATAGCATTTACGGTGACTCGCACGATGAACATTTTTTAAAAATCTCGTCATTCGCAAAAACATTGAGTTCCGTTTGAGCGAAAAGGATAATTGTATTGTGTTTCTTGCAGGTATCCTGAAGCGCAAGGTAAACGAGAGTGACCCAATACCGTTAAACATTGCGAAACAATTTTATTCCAGCTGCGTGGCTCAAAGTACAAAATTACATGATTAATTAATAAATTATACTTAAGCAGCGCATTGAATTTGTAGCCTTGAAAATTCGGAATTGTTTTTCGTATGCGCAGGAAAATATTTTTGTAATTTAATTTTGTAATTGCATTTCAATTTCTCAGACACAACTAGTCACGAGGAGCTCTCCGAGCTACTGAAGCAGCTTCTGGAAGAAACTCAGCTCAATCCTAATGAGCTTGGTGGGAAGTTGGGCGAGTTGAGGCGGGTGGTTGCAGGGAATTTTATTATCGCCGCGTTTGTAGACCTGGACGAGGAGAACGCGACACGTCATACTCTTTATGTATGCATGTCTTCAATATCGTAAAGGATATAACATTAAGTCTTTCTGTAGATTTATGAACTCTCCGTGATTGCAAATAATTAATGAAATGTTTGTGTTAGGTGGACCAACCAAGTCTTGGGCTGAATCGGATTTACCTTGTCCAATCCCCTGAGCATGCGCACAAGACTGCGTACGTGGAGCTCATTGAGGAAATCTGGGAGCTGATTTATCCTGATGTTGAAAATAGGAATGAAATTGCAATGCAACTAGTGGAATTCGAGACTAAGTTGGCGGAGGTGACAAGAACAAATTTTTATGCGTGCTTTCGAGGATAAATACTTTTGCATAGAATTACGAGTATGAAATATCTTGTGTTGGTAGATCAGCGCAAAGCCGGAAGATAGACGGGATCGAACGAAACTTCACAATCCAATGACGGTTCGGGAACTCTCCGAACTTACGCAGAATGCAACGGTGAGATTTTAGCCTGAAGACTATATGAGCACAAAACAAACCGCGATTAATTATGATTTATTTAAAAATTAATAAAATGTTTGCGCAGATGATAAATTGGGAAAAGTACATTGAAGAGACTTTTCAAGGTGTCGAGAAATTTGGGAATATACAGTCACTTCGAGTTGTCGTTCGCGGCATTCCGTACTTCACTGAACTCGGACATGTTCTTACGAATGTTACGGAGGAGAGTCCAGACATAATTTGTAGGGGAGCCGACCTTCAATGTCTGATCCCATTATTTAAAAATGGCTGAACATAAATAAAATCTTGTTTGAAAAAATATCGCAGGGAATTACTTAAGATGGAGAATAATTTGGGGCTACGCCAATGATGTGAACAATAAGTTTCGCGACATTGTCTTCAACTACAGGAATAAAACGGAGGGAATCAGTGAGCCTCCAGAGAGATGGGTTGTTTGCTCTGATCTGGCAAACTCCTATTTTGGAATGGCTATCAGCTATCGTTATGTTCAGGATGCCTTTATGTCGGATTTTCAGCAACAAGTAAACCAAAGACTTAGACAGTCTTAATTTTTCGTAGTTAACTAGCTTTTAATATGGCATAATGGAAGAAAAAAAAATGTTTCTTAGATGGCGGAAATGATAGCTAATCTCCAGCAAGCATTTTACGAAATTCTCAGCGAGGTCGACTGGTTTGGCGACCCTCAGACTAAGGCGAAGGCGAAGCAAAAGGCAGAGCAAATGAATACATTCATTGGCTACCCAGAGTGGCTCTTGAATACGTCCAACAACCACTCTGCTCTCCGAGAGTTTTATGAAGGTATGCCGGAAACAATGTCTGAGGACCACTTCCAAAACATAATTGCGGTGTTCAATTGGAAAAACACGTATTATCTGAAACACCTCAATCGTCCCAAGAATCCTAAGAAGTATGCTACTCCAATGAACACTTATGAAAAACGAAATTTTAAAGGATGTACTCTAATTAAAACATTCTTTTTATTTCAAGATGGGTAACTGATCCGACCGTTGTGAACGCTTACTATTCCCGAAATTACAACGCAATAAGTGAGTACAAATTTTAGTAATTTTAGAAAATTGCAATATGGGCATATTTGCGAATCTGTCAAGTAAATTGATTTACTTTGTGTTGACGCAGCATTCGCAGCAGGTATTCTTTCACAGCCATTCTATTACCCTGGAAAACCGATTCAGTAAGTCATTCTTTTGAATACACTTCACTCATTTTCACAAATCGTGACATTGTACGTAACAAATTTGCTAATCTACTTTCCATCCTTTTATATGATTTGGCTTATTTCAGGGCTCTCAACTATGGTGCAATAGGTAAGTGAAAGTGTTTTTACGGAGAATTTTTTTTACCTTATTTAAAGTTATTTAACTTTCTTCTGACAGGTCAGGTAATAGGCCATGAAATCACACATGGATTCGATGATACAGGTAAAATACCGTCAACTCGTTTAATGTTGTAATTTAAAGAGCATATAAAATAGATATGGACTGGACTGAAGTGTTTTTTTTAAATGTGCAGGTAGACAAAGTGACGGACACGGGAATTTGGTGGACTGGTGGGATGAGGAAACGGTGACACAATACACTGAAAAGACTCAGTGTTTCATAAATCAATACAGTAATTACACTGCGGAGGAAGCTGACAATATGACGGTAAAAATCGGGCGGAACCAATTAGCAAGCTAAAGTGATATGTGAAACAATTAACGTGCTGATATATTATTATTTATGCTACTATCACATAGCTAAATGGGATCAACACTCTTGGTGAGAACATTGCCGACAATGGAGGCGTTCGACAAGCATTCCGAGCTTATCAATCCTTCGTGAGAAAGAATGGAGTCGAGCCAAGACTTCCGGGTTTGCTCCACTCTCCAGAGCAGCTATTTTTCATTGCATATTCTCAAGTATGTGAGCATATACATTTATGGTTAAAGCATAGTGAATTATTTCATAAAATTATTGCATTCTTCTCATTTTGAACAGTGTTATTGTGGAGTGTACTCCAAGCCCGGAATGGAGAATCAAATCAAAACGGGGTTTCACAGCCCGAACCGGTTCCGTGTTCGAGGAGTGCTTCACAATTCAGTCGAATTTGCGGAAACGTGGAACTGTCCCAGGCCCAGGGATCTTAAAACGTGTAGAATATGGTAAAATTTAGATTTTGAGTAGACGTGATTAAAGTTCGAAAGGACTCATCGGTATTTTTTGTAGATATTGAGCATTTTTAAATTCTAGAAAATAAAGACCTTGCAAAAATAACTAAATATTTTTGTAGTAAAAGTATTCACTTTCTTTTATTATTCAACTTTTTTAAACAGAATTTTCCATCACCATTCGAACAACATACTCCTTGCCATTTGAAATAATACATACACATTTTTTTGATAAGCACGACATTTCTCAGCAAACTTTAACTAGGTTAACATTAACTATCATAATAATCTAAACGCATATATAATTACAACAAATGTACGTAAAATATGATATGCTACAAGTATATTTTTTCTTGTGTATAAATCTCACTCTCATTTTTCTAAACTGAAACATTATTTTTACTAATGTTGTTGGTCAGAACTATATTTATGCATATAAAGTGTGTGTATATAGTTAATGAAAACTGGTTACCAGCTACTTTGTTCATTTTTTTATGCATTGCACTTTCACGACGGCGAAAAATGTAGCTTAGTTGTGGTTTGGTTCTTATAAAACGCAACTTACAAATTATAATAATTAAAAACTAGGGTGTTTAGGGGCAACTTGATACAAATGTGGTTTTCTCTTAACACTTCGCTGCTCATGGAATTTATATCATTAATAAAAATTCGAGTAATTTTATACATTTAGTATAGAACTATATCAATTTCAATAAAAAAATTTAGCGTCCGAATTCTTTTTTGAATGTAAAAACTACAAATCAATTTTGATGTGGAAGTCTTAATTCTTAAATATAATTAATTAATTACTCATGTCGAAGGGCATAACTATAATAAGCACTTTCCTTTTTATACAAAAACATCTTTTTACAGGCACGGAGAGTTTATTCATTTATATAGTTTAGTACAGTGAGCTAGATTGAGTTTTGGAGGAAATATATTTGACAAAGAAGAAAAGTGTAAATTATGCATTATTTCGTTTCTTTACAATTCTTCAGCCACTTACTTAACTTGCGCGTTGAACATGTTTATTTTTCTCGTCTTAAAGCTTCATTTGGTTCGGCCCAAGCAAACATCGGATACACTTTTTTCGATGTGTCTTGGGAAATGGAAATGTGATGATGAAAATATAATTTCCAAAAAAAAACTGTTCTCATCTTTGCGTTTGTTTGTTTGCTTGTATTTAGAACAACATTGAACGGTGTAGTCTGTGTAGCACACTATTCTTATCCAGTCATTTAAAATTGTGTGATAATTTTAAAGGCATTCTATATCATTAAATTAAAGCACACTTGGTATATCATTGATATTTTTATATTAGGGGTGCCCAGGCACAAATATAGTCGTTTTATATGTATGTGGACATTTTTCAGACATTAGGATTTGGCAGGACATCATATAGTCTTTTACCATATCATCATCATAATCAACTTATTAAATTGGTCCAATGCTTCTTTTTTTTGTGTTACAAATCCTTCACTTCGCGTTGAATACTTCCAACTTTTGCTATATAGTTTTCTCATAATTATAAAAAAGTAAATGGGTAAAATGGTTACCCTCTCCTAGACTGAAACTGAAGCTGCGTAAAAATTATTACACTTTGTACATGATCTCCAAAAATTTCAATGGAGAGAACATAATTGATAATACTATTTACATTCTTCCTCAAATTCATTATTTCGGATATACTCAAGAGAAAAGATTTGATTGACTGACTGAGCCCACAAAGTTTCTTTCGAGTTTTTGTAAAAACTGACAAAAAACATTGTGCCAAAAAAACGGTCATATTTTATACTCTTTTTGTCTAACATTTAATTAAAACGCGGTGACTTTCTAGTGGTTGATTTTTATTTTTAAACAGAAAATTATTATTATATTTTTTTATTACAAATTGAATACAAGGTTACGAGAGCGGAGTGCGGACGGAAATTCTCACTTCTCCGTCTCCAAGTTTCTTCATGAAGTTCCAAGCTTCAGTCCTTGACTTTGTCGACATGCTGATTCCATTTATTGACACAATGAGATCCCCCAATTTCATATCCCCGCATTTCTCTGCAGGTCCACCTGTTTTCACAAAAGAAAGCAGAAAACAAATTTTAGTAAAAAAAATTATAATCAAGACCTTTTCGAAGTAGACTTTGCAATAGTGTGCAACATTTACCAATGAAGATCTTCTTCACAGTCAGCGGTCTGTCTCCATTAATTGATCCCTTTCCGCCTTCCAAACTGAATCCAAGACCAGCCCCATCCTTGGTGAGGGACACTGTCCTGAGAGGACCCCATTTGTAGATGGTATCATCGTCATTCTCCAGCAGACTGGATAAGCTGCCGGTGAGAAGTGGCTCGACGGCTCTGTCAAGGGTGATGGAGGCTTCGTCAATTGTCTTGAAGCCATTGGAATTGGTTCGTCCGCGGGATACAACTAAAACGACTTCAGTTCTAGGTGCCTGCGAACCAAATCAAGGTCATAATTACTACGTCTTCTTACTTAACCAAGATAGTCCATCTCAAGATTAATCTTTTTCTTTAATTAGATATAGAACGAATTTGAAAATTGAAAAGCGACGTCTACCTTAAGCAAATTCAAAGCTTCTCTGTGCGTCAATCCTTTCGTGCTTTTTCCATTTATGGACAAGACCCGGTCTCCACGATAAACACGGGCGTCTCTATCTGCAATACTGCCGGAGATAACTTTATGAACCTGAAATATCATTACATCATAAATTAAATCTGGCTTCATCAAATCAAACTCATCATTTAAATCAGAAAACCGTATCAAGTTCTTTAAAGCCGGATATTGTCACTCACAGTAATTTCCTTTGTTTCATAGTCTGCTCCACCGGCAAGTGTGATGCCCAGACTCCCACCGACGAATTCGCGGTGGAGAATAACCACAGAGACTTCATGCGACGGAGTTCCAGCTTCTTCAAGTGACTGATTCGCTTCGTCGATGAGCTGCTGCAGTTCCTGTTCGTTGCAAATTAAACAATTTATTTAGAAAAAATTAGTTCTCAATAAAAAGGACTCATTTAGTTCATAAATTTATTCGCAAAAAAAGTTACAGTAAAAAGATAAAAAAAACGAATAAAACATGTTTAATTGGATTGCATGACTGAGATTTATATTGTTTGAGGATTGCAATTGCAATCGCAATCTCCCCGTCTCAAATCATTTAGAAAAATGTTATCTCCATTATTTTGCGAGTGAAGCAAAAAAACTGACATCTGACACTCGTCATGATTATGATGGATAATCCTTGCACATGCCAAGTTCAATTTGAAGAATTATGTTTTATAAATTTTTTCATGTATCTTGACAGCTGAAACAGGCTGCATGAGAAGAATATGATGAATGGTGGACGATGCATTAAAAGTGTACATTTAACATAGGACAAGGCATTATTTTGTATTTAAACGGGATTTTTATAAAATATAAATAATTGTGTATTGTATTGTACCTGAGGTGAAATGAGACTCGTTGAAGAAGCCAAGGATGTGATGCTTCCATACGGATCTCTCGGAGCGGAGCTAACCAAACTGTTAACTGAGCCATACATGCCCGCAGGAGTTGTCGCGCTGCTCTCCTCGCTCGTCGTGCTGTCAAAAGAGCTCACCCTGAAGTGGGCGGAAGTTGACGGGAGTGTCAACGCGGAAGGATCCTGCTTCTTCTGAGTTGGACTATTGTCATCCCGTCCATAGGAGCCCACTGCGGTTTCCGCCTTCTCAAAAGCCCTCCTGATATCATTCACGGAGACAGAGCGCTTGGCGGATGTCATCGGAACAGGGTCCGAACCACCCGAAGGTGGAGACTTGATCAATCTGGAGGATGTCGATTTCGATCCAATTTCACTTCGTCTCGTTTCCGCCCACGCGGTGTCCGCTTCAATTGCTTCCAAGACGTTGGTGACAACGGAGTTCTTGGGCGATGATGGCTTTGGAGAAAGGGAGGGTCGCCCTCCTCGTGGCGATGTAGTTGTTGGGGAGGAGGCCTCCTTCATTGGCTCAGGCTCGGGAAGTTCAACATTATTCTCCGGCTCATACTTGCTTTTCAATGTGGATGAGTTGATGCTGGCTGCTGCAACTGTGCTGCAGGAGCTGGAAGTAGAATTCTGACGGGACAAGGATGGCTTAGGTCCGACTGGAGGAGGGGGAGGAGGTGCACTCCCAGGCTTTCCGTCTCCAGAGATTTGCTGCCACTTCTCAGCCAAAGACTTGAAGTCATTCCTTCCGCGAGGAATGTTTGCGTTGGTCACCTTTTTCGGCGAACCTTCCACCGTTTTCTCAATGATTTTCTCAATCTTCTTCTCCACAACTTCACTAGCACCTGTCATGATCTTAGGTACTGACACAGCGGGCGTCAACGTTCCACTCATTACTACCGGCTCGGAAGCCTTGTTCGCGACTAAATTCACAGCGGTCATACTCCTCGAATATTTCTTTTCCAGAAGGGACCACCTGTCTACTTCTGAGGGCTTCGATGACTCACGGTCCCGACTGCTCCTGCTCAGGGTCGACTTTTGTGAAATGCTGCTGGAGAAATCCGACTCATTTCCGGAGGAGCTTCGGTTCCTCGCCCTCCTCTCCGCGGCGCTGTCGATCATGTCCATGGAGAGCTTCCTCTTTGGCTCAATCGGTCTCTCGATCACAGTCGCTTCCGAGTCTCGCCTCGAAAAGTATCTGCTCGCGCTGTCAGAGCGGCCACTGCCTGGAAGAGCGTCGCAAACTTCGTTGATGTATGCCATTTTCACTTCCATATCGTAAATAGCCTGAAGTGGAGACTCTGTCAGTCCCGGGAGCACAAGGTCATCTCCCAAGTCGACAGAGCTTTGTTGCGAGTGAAGTTGGACGGGTTGCAAGTGAGCTGGAAGAGTGGCTTCATCCAACTCTTCGTAGTCTTCCTCTTCCGTGTCCGCCTTCGAATCACGTCTCTGACTGAGATTGATTCGCCCAGCGACAATCATCCTTCGCCTTGTCTTGCCCACTTCCAGCTCGGAGCAAGACGATTCTGTATCTTCTGTTTCGGCGTCGGCGTAACTTGCCTCTTCATCATCACTTCGCCGATTCTTGCCGTTGCTGCTGATGCTGCTGTCATCAGCATTATTCGCATTGTTTGGATTAGGATTGCCATTGGGGAGGAGTCCACCTCCGCTACTGAATTTGGCAGAGGTGAGCACATTCTTTCTGTTGATGGCTTCCACACTTTGTGGTTTCAAAATTCTCCAGCTTTCATCGGTTGGATCCTCACCTTCTCCTTCTTCCTTCTTGTCCCGGCTTTCTCCTGGGCCCAAGTCTGGGTCCGGTGTTGTGGAAGACTCCCCTGGGGTGGGCGAGTTTGGAGGGGACAGCCCATGTGAAATTGAAGAGCGACTGGAGCTCACTGCAGAGTCATTGTCGCTATCATCCAACTTGCCACCTTTCTCATACTTTTTGTTTTGCGAGCCATTATTTTCCTGTTGCTGCTGTCTTTTCTCCTCGGAGGGCACAGGTGCTTGTTCATTTTGTGAACTTGCCTTATCAAAACTATTCCTCTTCATCATCAAGCTTGGTGGCTGACTGTTATTCACAATGGGAGGGGCTGCTACTTGCTTCGCAGAAAACTCAAAACTGGAATCGGATCTTGGAGAAGTCAAACTCTCAAGGCTCTTTGGTTCAGGTGTCGAGTTATTCGTGGAGCTAAGACTTGTTGAATTTGTCGTGGACGCTGAAAGCGGTTTGTATGGTTGTGGGGATGTAAGCATACTTTTATTCGTACTACTTGGCTGGTACGCTGTCAAGCTCCTGCGTTTGAAAGCTGGCGAATATTTTGGTAAGGCATTTGTGGTAAGTTTCCACTCAGGTAACTCCTCCGGCTGCTGCTGCTGATGACCTGAACGGCTTTTGGCACTATTTGGATTCGTTGTGGTGACTGAGAGGACAGTCGACGCGGAGGAGGAGAGGTAGCTGCTGCTATTGTCATCCGAAGAGGATATCCCGTCGAGAGACTCGGAGCGAGAAATTACCATTTTATTATTTGTTCCATTATGCTTGCTTGGGAGGATCACTGCATCTTTGCTGATGATTGTGGGAAGGTCGACTACAGAGGCGGATGTATTTGTCGAAGTTTGTGTGACGACGTCTTGCGGAGGAATGTCGGGAATCACCAAGCCCCTCAGTTTTGTCATTGTGCACTTTCTCCTCTGCTCCATAATACTGGTGGCAGCGTAGTTGCTTGTTCGGTTGCCGTATCTGTTGAGGGTGGAAGTGCCGCCATTCATCATTCCGAGGCTCGAGTCTTGATGGTAACTGTTGCGGAAGTTGTTGTTGTTCGTTGTGGTCGCAGGACCTCCGACATCAATCATGCTTTGTGACCTCTCATACAGAACGGGGGCGGGTGAGAAAACATCTGCCGCCGAGGAGTTGCCATTCGAGTTGAATCCATTTGTGTCTTGGTAGCGATTTGCTCCTCGGCCCAAGGTGCTGCTCCTCACTTCATTGGAGCCATTGTTAACACCTCCGTAAAATGGTACTGGTTTGCTATTGAAGTTGACCAGGTCAACGGAGCTCTTGCGGACAACAGGAGCCTGATTCCCGTTGTTGCTTTGGTTCAGGGTGGAAATGTCGAGTGAGCTGCGATTTATTTTCGGCATTGTGTTCATCCCCCTGTGCCCATTCTGTTCGGGGATGGCGGAGGAGGAGGGGGACACGGAAGACATGGTATATCCTTGCAAAATATTGTCCGAGCTGCGGCTCAGCGGATTGGTAGAGTTGATGGAGGATTTTTTAAGACTAGATGTGATCATGACACCTGACGGAGGCTTACTTGCTGTGAACAGCGACGACGGCGGGGAGGAGTCTGGAGTGTCTTCTGAGCTGCTCGATCTGCTCGAGAACATGGCGATTTTGTCCTTGACGCTCTTTTTACTCGGCTCTGCACCAGAGCGGGGCAGTGTTGCAGGTGAATTCATATTGTTATTATTACTCAGGTGGCGAGGTGGCTTATTTACAGGTGGTGTTGAAGATGATGATTCGAAAAGTTTCCTCTTGTCATCGATGCTCCCTTGTCGGCTCGCTATGGGCTTCGGGGGTAAAGGTGGCATTGACACTGGGAGTGGGGGAGGGGCGACTCCTGCAGAGGTGCTCAAGTCTTCTGTTGGGGAAGAAGACGAGTCCTCTACTGGCGGGCCTGTGGATGGGAGTGGCGGTGGAGCTCCACTGTCAATGTCAACCTCCTTCTTCAAGAGACTGAACTCACTTCGGAACACTTTCCTCGGCTCGAACGACGGAGTCTTGGAAGTGGTGGTGATGGCTTTCTGCTCGTCCGACCAACTGTTGGGAAACTCGTCACCGTCCGGTGGCAGTCTGGAGAAAGTTGGTGGTATGTACTGGTGGAGAACCTCAGTGGAACTGTCCATGGTTCCGAGACTGGGTTGGGATACGGACGCAGTTGAGGATCCTGCGTAATCAAAAAACAAATAAAAAATTCCATTGGATTAGTTAATCTCCTCGGATAAATATGATCTCTGATGAATGACGTTATAATTAATGGTTAAAAGTATGCTTGAATGATGCCTCTCATCATGAGTGAGGATAAGTCTTTAGTCTTAAATGGTTGTGTACGACGTCAAGTATATTTCGAAATGTTCATAAATGCCATATCTTGTTCATCTTTTAATTCACGATCATTAAAGACATAAATAATTCTCATGTTGCGTGTCACTGATAATCGTTTTCGGGACACTTAATCCGAAAGTTGCATGTGATGCAGAGAGGATGAAAAGAAGATAACATTTTTTGGATGAAAATATCTGAGATTTTCAAGAGTATTACGTAGATGGAAAATCAGATAAACTTGTCTAACTGCTTTTGTATTCAGTATTTTTTTCGTGTGTGATGCGATATGTTGGAGAAGGTAGATTTTTGAGACAATTTCCGAAGTGGATTTTGTTCTGAGGCTTATTTTATGTGTGTGCTACCATGAGTAATTACTAGTTGGCATGATGTATGAGATCTATATCCCCTTCACCCTTCGTGAGAGCGTTTCCGTATCAAAAAGACAAGGAAATCTGCTGAATTGGTTTTGCAATTTCAAATCACACAATAAAAATGATCCTGTTCAGACTTGAGAGGAGAGAATATGACAACCATGTGGCATATTATTTGTAATGGGATATTATTATTGAGAAGATAAAATGCATCATGTGATGCAACGTATTACGAAGCACACGCCTTTATGTGGATTACACTTTTGACGTTTATGTAAAAATTGTGGAATGAAAGGAAGCATATATATCTCTCTCAAGCCTCAACAAAAAGATTTAATGGTTACATGACCCATGACCCTTGCACATACGCTAGAGGTTTTTATGACGGATAGGCATTCATTAAATGCTTAGGTACATGTAGGCCAAAATGGGGTCTCTTCATCAAAAACAAAACAATTTTTGGCAAAATAACACAATCCATTTATCAGCGAAGAATCTTTCAAATAATTTTTTTTTGTAAATTTTGTAATGAAATTAAAGCTTACAAATTGGATTTAGGAGAGAGAGAGAAAACTCATTTTTATTGCATATCTGCTTGAGAATTTTTCTGAAAAACAAATTATGGAGGAAATGGAAGGGACTTTGAAGAAAAAATAATATTAATGATTTTTATTACATTTTTTGAAGCAGCTCAGCAAGAAATGAATGAAATAACCTTATTTTGAGTCGACGACCAAAAAACTAATAATAATAATGTCTCTATCTTAACTCCATTCATTCATGCCTGAGAGTTAGTTGTTATTTTTATTTCTTTATTCTTTGTGAACTGCTTGCGGAAGTTGCAGCCACATTGCATTATAATAGTTAAAGAGGATTGTCTTTTCCCTTAAAGTATATGCACATTTTTCCTACCAAGAAGACAACAATTGAATGAACTTTAAACAATGAAAGGGAACAGACAGGCAGACATGAACCATTATTACCAAAATCCCATTTTTTTCATATATTCAGGCGATTATGTATTTTGCAAATAAAACTGTGCTCACACGAATGTTCACAGTCATTAACTGATATTTCGTGGATGGAATGGAGTTTGGGAAAAACTCGTAAAATAAAAAAAATCTCTTTGAATTATTGGTTCGACGAAGTCATGTACTCTCGAGCGCTTTGATCAATTCGTTGCGATTTGCGATAAGAAGACGAGAGAGTGCAGAAAGGGTGCCTGACTCTGTTCAGCATGATGCAAAAACAATGATGATTACTCTAATCAAAGTTTTATTGGGATTTTTGTTGTTTACACAAAAAAATCATTTTTTATCTGTTTACATAATAATAAGCAGCAAGTGTCAGAGTCAGACTGCGTGGCTTGGCTTGGCACATAATCTTTTAAAGCGCAAAAGGGAGTCTTTTAATAGTCATCTTTTTCTCTGCGCTCAAAAAATTGCACAATCTTCCTCCCAAGAAATGTGTGTGCGCTTTATATTCCTTGATTTTCCTCTATTCCATTCACGCGTCGGGGTTAGTGAAGCATTTTAGACATGGACTACACATCGTGATTATTAAATGAGGTCCTTGCCTTTCAGAATTCTTCAGCTACTGCTCAACCTCGCGCACTCACATTTATGAGCGTAATGAGTTTACTTATTCAATGCAAATACAACGTCAGTCACTTACTTTGCAATATTCATGTCTTTTTTCTTGAGAATCTCGTCGAGATAATCGGCAAAGAAACTAGTGCAAGAAGAGTCAGAGTGACAGTGGCACAGTGCATGTCACAAAAGTGCGACTTTGTGAAAAGGAGAGAGAGAGAGAGACCGACCGACATGAATCATCATCATGAAAATGCATGATGAGACTGAGAATATGTTTTCGCTGCTTAGCTTTTAAAATAAAAATTCAATTCAGTACGCACGCATGTTTACTGTTTATACTTTATTACGGGAGAAAATATTTTACGAGTGCACGCCATCCTCAGAGCCACACAGAGAGTCAAAGAATTTAGGCCAAATTCATTTTTATGCAGACATCATCAATAGTTTCAGTCGAGGGGAAAATTCTCGAGTCACTTTCATTCAGCAGAGGTTGTCACTCGGATATAATATGCGTGTTCGCAATACCAAATCCCATATATGTACATTTCATTTGCTAATGCTTAAATGATGATTTGATAATTTGTATTTGAAAAAAAATCTTTTAAAGTTCATAGTCAGAATATTCAGCACAAAAAAGTGAGATTTTTTGACTAAGGTTGATCAGAAATGATTTTGTAATAATGTATTTTGTGCATCAATGCCCAGGTTGGAAAATCATTTTATTTTTTTTCAAAAAAGGGTGCAATCGCTAAAGCAAGTCATTATAAAGTTCCAAACACTTTCATCTCCATCTCATCCCTTCACTGCTCAACTCACACTTTGAAATTCTTTTGAAAATATATATTTTGGGGATGCTGGGTAAACGCAAGCGGCCCCATTACACTCATGATTGCAGGGTTTGTGTTATTTTGTGTCGTGTCTGTGGGAAGTCGAATAAAGAGTAATTTGAAACCGCCGAACGAGAGCAACAAAAAATTGAAATGAAGAGAGAGAGAAAAGGTGTAAATTCGTTGACATAATTGATGTTTGCATCAAAAGCGTTAGGTAATACTGACGCGCCAATGCCGACACTCTCTTCTCTGCATTCACACATGCGCACACAAACACGTTTTCTTCAAAGAATTGATTGATTGCTCGAGAGCCAAAACTCGTGTAAATGAGTGAAGAAGATGCTCGACGATGTAATTGCAAGAGAAAAAAACTAATTAGTGCAATATGAAGATTGCGAAGAAGAGAGCGAGGATATATACGTCAATAATGTAACCTTCTCAGAATGAAAAATAGCGACAATTTTTTTTCTCACTTCGAAGAATTTGAAGTATCAACTGTGATGATTGCAACATTTTGGTAGATGGCTGGGTGATGTTCAATTTTCAATACGTTTCGAAAAAATGTATCAGAATTCAGAGCACATTTTTGTGCTCAAGAGGAGAGAAAAAGAGAAAAAATCTCTGTCATCATTTCACCAAGAGTGAAGAGAGAGAGAGAGAGATTCTTTTTGTGTGTTCGACTCCATTTGATTATCCTTGTTGTCATTGCTCACATCACATTCCTTTTTTTGCGAGAGAGATGACAAGATGACAAAAGCCGGAGCACATAGCCACACAATTTGTTTGCTACAAACTGAAAAGGAGCAAGAGAGTTTTCCAATTTTGACAATAAACTGTTTTGAAAGTTTTTTTCTCTCTCCTTTTCATGGCACACCGGGATCACTGTAACAGCGATGTATCTCTCCAACTATTAACTACATTCGCGTGACTAACAAAAGGAACTCTATTTGTGTTCGTGAAGTGAATTGAAATTGAAGATGATTTGTTTTGCACATTTATAAATGGTTTTGCTGACACACTCAACATAACTTTCGGAGAGGAGAGGATCACAGTCCACTCAACACGTCCACCCTTTCGAATGGAAATCTAGAGATTTGGAGCAGAGAATTTAAGGAGTCATCTTTCAGATGAGACCAGAGAGCAGAACCAAACAAAACTGAAAACACAGCAGAAAAAAAATATCTGCGTCACTCGTTCCCAATAAAAGAGCATCAATTTCTCTGGAAGAGCGAGTGAAATAACCTTGCCACTTGTCACACTTGTGGATTTATAATCCAAATTCTTCGCACGTCAAACTCCGGAAACAAAGCTGCCGTCAATATTTCAACTATGCAAAATACATATGAAATCACGCTCCTCATCTACTACCACCACACTTGCCGCACACTTAAAGAGGAATTATAGTATATCACAAAAACTTGCCATAAAATCTCGGCACTTTTTGTAAGATAAAATGATGATGTTTTTTCCAACTCATTACAAGTCATACAATAGGTCTCGTAAATGAACTGTTGACAGAATTAATTAACTCCACATTCTCTTCGAGAATGAAACCAGGTGGTTTTATTTTTCAGAAATCTTGCGTTGTGATGTTGTGAACCTCACCATCACTAACCATTTTAAAGCACACTCTACTATTTACAACTGCAAAACCGGTACAATTCAGAGAGGAGAGCGTGTACTACCTCTCTTCTTCTCGACTCTTTTGATGTGTGTCGGGAGTTAGAATTGGTTCATAACGTGATTGAAACAACCGGAAAATAATGTTATTCTCAGAAGTACGTACACACTCTCAACTCAACTCAACTACTCACGCCTAATCTCAACAGTAAAAAGAGATAGAGAAATAAGGAGGAACGCGTGATACGTTGTAAAAAATGTGGAAATAAAATCATTTTTATATTAGATTTCATTGTGTAGATGGGGATTCTCTTTTTACGATATAACGCAGCCACACATAGCTCACATTCCAATCCAAAACCATAATAGTCTCTTTTGCCTTTACAAAGATTGTTGCACACTTGAGTTAATGTGATGACGAGTAGTGCGGATGTGGATGTGGCATATGGAATATTATGCGTACTATATTGTACATATATTGACGGCTGTGTAAGTGTAGTAATGATATAATACAATCATTTTCTAGATTGCACCTGGGATTTGCAATAAAAATAATAATTCTCTTTTACGCTCTATGATACACCGCAGGTGTACACTTCATATCTTGTCAATGATGTATTTGTACTTCTCTACTATGTACTCCTATGCACATGCAACTATCTCTAATTCATACTTCACAAATCAGCAAAGGAGCTAAAAAGTGTCTACTACAAGACCAAAAGTTTGTCTTTGTCGAGGCGAGATTAAGATTAGCTCTGAAAGAATATGATTTTGTACCTTGGCTAGCTCAGTTCAGGTGAGACGTGAGACTTATTCGCTAAAGGAATTCTTCAAGAAGGCTAAAACATTACGTATATTTATTTGAGCATTATTAAAACAAGGTAAAATAATGTGTGTGGAAGGCCGCACACAATAAAACAAGGGGTGTAGGGTGTATGATCAAGCGTAATCCATCTGACAAAGCTGTGAGTTGAGTTGAGCGATGATGATAGAGTATGTGCACATACAAAAGATACAAACTATAGCAGACTTAGTTTTTTACCGGATCCTGTTATCTTCCTCTACTAATACACTTCGCATAAAATGCGGATCAAATGCTGAAAGCTTTAAAAAAAACTTAACTCTGATATGATTAAAGTCTTTCGTATGCAGGATCATATCAGAGAGAGAAAATTTTGCGATTTGTAATCCGTTCTCGTTTGCTCGCATGCCAGTGCATAATTTGCAACAATAAAAAGCAACGGAGAATATGAGATGAAATTAGGTGAATAATAAATGTCGATTTCTCCCTCATCACAAAAAACACCAAACCAAACCACATAAGCTCCTCGAAAGTAATGATTGCATGAGCATGAACTCATGAACATGATTGTAAAAAAATCCCTCAAATCTCCGAAGTTTTTTCTTGCTTGCTCCAATCCAATCCATTCAAGCAAAAAGAAATAAAAGAGGGATTTTTATTGGAGATGAGCCTCATGTATTCTAATGATAATTTGATTTTCATGCAGTGAAAACT
Source organism: Heteromurus nitidus (assembly GCA_034687055.1). Lineage (NCBI taxonomy): Eukaryota > Metazoa > Arthropoda > Collembola > Entomobryomorpha > Entomobryidae > Heteromurus > Heteromurus nitidus. Next base: position 66,593 of record JAQFZW010000160.1, on the reverse strand, counting down.
TGATTTTTTTCGATGATGACGATATACTTGTAAGCTAACTACGTACCTCCCCTCAAGTAACCTTCACCTCGTTGCAAAATTATGATTTTTGATACCGAGCCGAATTGAATTTCACAATAAAAATGGCGAAACTAGCTGGAACCAGTGGAACTAAAGTTGATGCTCTTGAGAGAATTTGTTACAACCAAAATGACATAATAGCGGATGAACCTACTTCAGCTATTCGTCATAACGGGAACAATCAAAAGAGTTCAATAAAAAATGGTTCATCAAAATGCTGACTTATTTACTCAAGCCTGACCAAAACAAAAAAACTATGTACTGCGTCGATGTAGGTATTTTTGTCAAGTGTTTATATGTATTTTGTTAGTATAAATAAATCCAGTTACATGTTACATTATTTGTATTTTTGTTTTGTACACAAACTTTGTTCTAATCTCAGAGCCAGCAGCAGAGCATCCCGTTTCTTTCTTGCGAACGATAGGGAGGAAACAGGAAGTTTGCACTTGACAAAATGTACCTAGGTCGGTGTGACCTCTTCAGATTTTGCTTCGTTTTTTGGATGAGAACATGTGAAATTCACTAAAAGAAGCTACTTTAGTAACTGGTGTCGGTTGAAAAGGTATGTTAGTTGGGGCAGAGAGCAGTATAATTCCAAACAGTTCTTCTAATGTCATGCATGACTTACTGTTCTCTTCAGTGAAAAAGGTATTTTTTGCTCGAAAAAATGTGTATCTCTGTGCTGTGCTCAAACCCCATGAACATTTTAACACTTGAGTTCTCTTTTATTGTCAATCAGTTTTGCCCTTAACCTTGCCTTGCCACTGCCACCTTTTGCAATAAAAAAAGCTCTAAGGAATTTTTGCAAGAAGCAACAGTTGCATGACCAAATAAAAAAATGCATGAGATTGCACAAAAATCTTTCTCTCTTTTTTTGAAGTCAACTCTTGGAAGCAGATGTGAAATACATGAACATTTTTTTTTCTGAGAACGACAAGAGACAAAAGGACATTCAGATACAGCTCTCCGTTTGGCGAATAAAAAAGTCAAAAGCCTTTTTGCAGGAGAGCAGTTACAATAAAATAAGACTTTGCTGATTGCAGGTGATCATGATGATGATGATTATGAGGTAACCACGGCTTGCGCAAACCGGAAACGGCAGTACTGCATCATCTCTTAAATAATCTTTGTGCTTCTCATCAGAATCACAATCTGAACAATTATGGGGAGCAATCAGCTATATCGCATCAGAGAAGATTGGGATTGTTTAAAGACAAAATATATATCTGTTCTGCTCATACATGCATGGTCGGTGGGATTTCTTAGGATTCAAAGATCACCGTGAATATTTTTCCTCTCTCGAACACGAAGCGTAATCTCAGGGCAATGATTTCTTGAGGAAGGAACGAAGGAGGAAAGCGAAAACCGCAAGATGACAAGCAATTGCTTCTGTCATCCGAGTCAGTATTTCTCAATAAAAATATATTCTGCTTCCTACAACATTCAGCTCAAAGCTCAAAAAACAAATATTTTATTTTCGCTGAGAAAATACAGTCATTTCCTCTCTACCTTCTTCATCATCCGTGGAAACTCTCATCTCTTCTTCGTCTTCACTGTCATCCCCAGGTGGTGGCAAAGGAGGAGGAGCATATGCAGGTGGCGGCGGCGGTGGTATATTCTCACTGCCACTGCTACTCAATGCCAGTTCGTCGACTTCGACTCTACTTGTGCCCTGCACTTCTTTATTGCCGCAGTGATCGTCATCCTCATCGTCATTGTCACAACATACTGTGGAGGATGACGACGTGTGTGACAGATGGTGCATAGTCTCAGAGTCTGAAACTTGCTCGTCCCACTCAACATTATTGTCAACTTTCATGTAAATTTCGTCGTAGTCTGAATTACTATCCTCGTCACCTGTGGATGTGGATGTCACCCGAGTGAATAAGTGAGCATCATCACCTTTTGTACTTGTATCACTTTCCATGATTATAAGTTCAGTGCGGAGCGCAAAACCGCACTAATTTTCGGAGAAATGAAGTATTTAATTCGTTTTAAATCAGAGAATCACACAAGAAATGTAAATTCCTTTGGCACACGGTTTGCTATAGTCCATATAAATTGCATTGAAATAGTAAATAATAAGAGAACAGTTTTTTAAATAAAAAAAATTATCACAGTTGGCAAAAAAGGAATTTATATGATTATTCCCACTTTTCCTTTCCTTCGTGTTCAAAAGAAATATCACAGAAAAAATTGTTTAGATCACAGATGAGAGCACCACCGCAAAAACCAAACCACAAAACGAAAACCAGTCACATTTTATACAAAAGTACACATCTCTCTCGCACATTTTGTCTGAATTTCATCTCAGTGCGCAAAAGTAATTATCTAAAATTGTCCAGAAATGATGGATGAAAATCTCATTACTCATCACTTTCAAGTCAGCTCACTTGTCGTCACATGAAAAAAAGTTGAGAGTAAAAATTCCTCTCTAAATCTTTAATTGTTCTTAACCAAAAAGAGCAAACTCATAGCAATAATCCGCGCACGATGAAAACAAGCTCAAGGAAAAATATATTCTTTTTGGAACTCTTTTGATCAGCGAATATAAGCTCAACTAGGAAACTGAGCTGAACATGAGAACACTGAAGGCAAATGACTAAATGAGTGACAGAGTTGAGCACGAACAAAAACCCTTTTTGTTGGACTAAACAAGACGATGATTTTTGTAGTGCAATTGATCCCACCATATCCATATAACATGTACGCCTATCAATCATTTACTCATAACAAACACGGAATACTTTCAGAGTGACTGAGAGAGAGAAGGGATTATGTGACAAGGCAGCTCACAAAAAAGCTGACGCTGACGGCAAACAAAAATTTTTTGCAAATCGTTTGTAATCGTAATCATAGATGAATAATCATCTCGCTTCAGCATATTTGTCATATCGTCCACATCGCAGCAGTTTGTGTTTGCATAGCTTATCAGAATATGGAATCGACTTGGACACGAGAATGAGATGATAAAGTTGCAGCGCAAAAACGGAACTGAAGAACAAAAATTAGAAGGAATTTGCAACTTTGAGTTTTGCTATGTAAAAATAAAAGTTGTGTACATAAATAATATAAACTATCGGTTTTTGCATACAATCAGCATCAGGAAACAACCAAAAACACTCTGTGTGGACTGTAGATTAGTTCACTTCACACTTTCCTCGACGGACACTTGGCACCTCTCGATATTTCAGAGAGACGCCGAAAAACGATAACATTGATAGGTTTAAGTGTACATGTATTTGTACTAAACCTACACGCCTATTGAACTTGCGATTTTATCCAATCCAAAGTATTTATTTACTTTTATTTTTCGCAGAAAGTCCTTAAATGAATGTTGATCTGGTTTAGAAATGGTGTGAGCTTGAGCGTATTTTTCCAGTGGAACAAAACACATGGATTATTTCTCACATTTTGTATGTCAACCAAACCACTTGTTGAGCCTCTCCAAAGTGAGCGAGCGAGTGAGAAGATAAAGCTGGCTGGATATAGTATATTTTCTGCTCTGGGTGACAGAGAAGCAGACAAAAGACACTATGCTCAACTGATGGCAAACATCGAACAGAGCTTAAACGTCGGAAAGAAGTGCGAATGAACACGTAATGGAATATATTGTGAATGATGCATCATGACCTAACTTATATTATTTACACAGTGTGAATGCGAAAGCGCAAAGCAAATCACAAGAACGACAACCTTGCATTTTCGTTAGCGCTGATGATTCACACAGGAAAAAAATGTATATAAATACGCGTTATCTCAGCTTAACCAGTTTACACACACTCAAATGGTACACATACTTACTAACTTCTTCACCCACACACAAGAAAAAATTGCATCAGGTAGTCCTTCCTCCATCTCCAAATCCAACCTGACTAATGAGAACACTACCGGCTTAATACATTTCTCTCTCTCCTGATTCTCCGTGTGTTTTTGTAAAATATTGAAATAATAGAGAATTAGGATGCATGTCAGCGTTTGGAAATGTTTCGAGCACACCTCATTTCATTCAAAACAAACGTTTAATATAATCTCCCATATGACTTTTACAACTTAAAACTAAAACTTTTTTGTGGACATGTTCGTCATGCATGCACTTTTTTTTATCTCGTCAGAGAACAGAATGACTCTCCAATGATCCCATCGCAATCCAATCCAATCCACTTAAAGTAAAAGGTAAGCGAGTAATCCGTACTCTAACACACGTCTCTCTACTTCACATTTATGTTTATCTCTGTCCTTTCTTAAAGAGCTCCTTAAGCACACACATATTTTATATATGTTTTACTCTTGCTACCACTCACTTATTACTGATTCACATACGTGTATCTACAATAAAAAAAATTACATTTTTGGAGTGTGTATGTGTGTGCAGCGATTTTTGTGAAAGGTGGAATGAGCAATCAAGTGCATGCCTAAACCAAAGAGAATCTCAGAGAGAATATTTTTACGTGTGCAAAGGAGTCACATCATCACGATTAAAAATCATCTAAACATTGTCCTTACTCAATGTATATGCACCATACACATTCCCTTCTCCAAGAGAGTGCAAGTGACAAGTCAAGAACATTGATGTCTACTATTACTGTGATTATTACACTCCTTTTATTACAACATATAGCCTGGGAACCAAATAAAAAAGTACTTTTGCAAGTAACATTCTTTTGTGGACAGGTTTTCTCTAAAAAAGTGATCTTCTATATATGGAATCATTTACGCATTTAGATAGCGCTTAAACAAGATAACGATAAGCATGACGAGGCTAGTTTTGTAGAAGATGGCGAAAATAGTATTATTATTACTACTATTATCATTCCAAGCCTAATTCGGCAAAGAGAGAAGAATGCCTGTGGGAAATTACTAAAAGAGAGATTTTTTTACAAACTCTGGATAACTTTGACTCCGATTGGAAAAAGAAAATATAATGTATAAAATTTAAAAATCTTTCAGATTCGACTATAGGGACAAATCAATGTCATATCTACCCATGATCAGAGGTTGGCTTTCGAGTTTTGAGACAATGCATTTTTGCAGTGATTCCAATCACTTCTGGAGAAAATGACTCAAAATCGGAAAAATTGGATTTTGCAAAATCCTTTAAGATCGCAATTGTGCTCAAGGTTATATTCCTTCATGAATGCATGAAATTATGGTACCTTTACAAAAGTAGAGATTACTACTTTACCACAATTTGCTAACGAATCGACATGAGTGACAAGTATCCTTTTTCATAGGAATAAAAATATGCTTATTATTATCATTTCTTGTGCTAAATTGGATTTCCATGCAAGAATGATTTGTGTATAATGTGATATAATTTGATGCGACCTAACTTATCTGCAAAAACCAAACCTATGCAGTCAGAGAGTCAGACAAAAAACTCATTTCATATCATCAATGGAGAGATAGAGATAGAGATAACCTTGCACTTGTGATATATGCAGAGAGCGTGCATGATCTATCTGAAAAAAGTTATCAGTATATTACAAGCTTGTCGTAATTTGTCAGTTCCTTTAGCAAATAATACAACGTGAGCAAATTGGTAGGAAAATCCATATACTATTTTCGTACTGGAGGAAAAAATATGCCGACAACTTGGTCGAAAAAAGCTTATTATGTGGCGAATAATATATAGGCGCATATTCATATACCTATACAGATTTTGGGTGTATACCGGCACGAGATGAAAACACGTCTGATTTTATGAAAACATGTAAAAAAGATAAGACTCGTTTTCATCAACTAAAACAGTGATTTTTTATTAGTTTGCACTTCATTTTCGTTTTCAGGGCCAACTTTTTCAAAGTGAGGGTGAGGAGATATTTTTATGTAACTTTTACTCAGAAAAAGAAATCCATTTTTTTGAAGATTATCTAATCTCAATACAAATATCTTTTTGACGTCAAAAAATATTGGCATTCGTTCAGTTATTCAGGTACATGCTTCGGGTACAGGTTTGATTTTTATGCAAGAGAAAAAAACAGCGAAAGTCAGGTTAGATTTATACGCGCACGAATCCATTCTCTCAGAAATACGAATTGTTGCATTAAATTGCATTGCACATTTGCGTGTGATAAATATTCTCTCTCTCTCTCTCTTCGATTGTGATAATAATGTTTTTCAGGGACTCTGAAACCCTAAAAACAGTAATTAGAGCAAGTGCGGTAAATTGGCTCATTCCACGAGGTGAGTGCCACAAACACGCTCATTAAAACCACGATGCTAAAATGTATAGAATAAAATTTGTGCAACACGCTTCTATTCAGCTTCTCTCCTCGTCTCTTTGCTAACTAAAGCTAAACAGAGAACCAGAGTGTAAATTACTTTTGATGTAATTCCATGCCCAGAGCTGTACTTAAAAGTGTAGCACCATTAATTCAAATGCAAATTTTTTACCCATAATAGAATTAAGACGAGAGTACAACAACTTCATTAATTACTTTTTTATTACAGTCTTCTATGCCTCAACTCGTTTATGGTACTATTCCACTCGCTCTGGAAAGCGTGTCATAAAAAGCATTTTCTGCAAACAACGTGTTCAACAATTATTATTATCAAACTAAAGCCGCCGACACCAATATATAGTCTCAATAGTAATCATGCGAAAAATAAGACTCAACTCTCATCAGTTATTTATAACGGCGACGGAGATGATATGGGACGGGGGGAGAGCGTGACAGCGCACACACCTTGAAAATCTTTATCGGTAAACATTTTTCTCCTATTTACTCTCTTGCAGTTTGCTTGCATCCATTCAACTTTAATCACAAACTTAACCTTTACACAGAAAGCGACACTGAAATTATCCCTTATTTTTTTATGCATGTGAGAATTGTGAATCAATAATGCACACTGTTTTAGTTCTTTTTTCTACGCTGAAGAAGGAAGGTCGCCCTTCTGCAACATTTGCATATGCATGGCATCAGCTTATCTCGAAAGAAGAGAACAATAAAACCGCTTCACTCATATTGTTCCTCCATCCATAATTCATAAATGAATATCGATAACATAACTGAGCTTTTGCACGGCGTACATTTATGGAAAGAAATGCTTTTCGTCGTCCGTCACCCATTATCACACCTGTGCCTTTGCATTTTTATATTTTTTTATTCTCCTCCAATCCAGAATTAATGATTTTCAGTTTCATGTTTCCGTGATTTTCTGAACCCTTTTCTTTGTCTTCCTTCAATTCAGTCAAGTGAGTGCATGGATCCATTCTTCTTTGATATTTGCCCCTTAGCACCACCACCTCATGATAGCTACGATAGGTTAAAGTATAAAAGGGAAACAATATATATGTGTTTAATCAGTGAATTGAATCGCCCTTGAATTCTTTGACTTGGCTTTGGCGCATAGACAGAAAAGGGAAAAATTCTTCGCAAGAGTCAAAAGTGCTGCTCCTCCAAAGGTTAAATAATTATGACGGTTGATTGAAAACAGCAACAAATTTTTATCCATTTTTTATGCAAAATTATTCATCGATCGTGAATACTCAAGAGAATACGCACATTCAATGAGCATAACAATTAAGGAGTGATTATTAGAGTTGCACTAACTGAGCTTCACAAAAAATAATTGAACATAAAAAAAAAATTTTAAGAAGACAAAAGGGAGAAGCAAAAATGTTTGGAAACTCGAAAAAATGTAACAAAAAAGTAATCTAAAGATTTTTTAATTTTTTGCTCTGTAAATGCTTCACCTTGTACGGCGAGTTTGTATTTTGCCGAAAGGTGGAAAGAAGCCGTTGGATTTTCCATTTAACAAGCTTTTGGATTTTGGAGAGAGATAGTCTCTTTGTTAAAGATTCTTTATTCTACAAAATCAATATATATGAGGTTTAGTAGAGATACTTTTTCTCACGCATTATTTCCATTCCAGTGCGTTGTACTTCACTGGTTTTTTGGGGGGTGCGTAAACCTCTTCATTCATTCTCTTCTCTCCAATGACTTTTGTGGTCTGGTAAAAGACATAGAATTCGGCTATTGATCTTTCAAAAGTATTTCCCTTTTTCTTCTTCTTGAATGCATCCGATTTTTTGCTAATAGCGCATTTCTTTTTGTGGTATGGTATTTCCTCGTAAAATGATTCTTATTGATGGCGCAATCCCCATTGAAATGCTTTTAACCTTCGATATGGTTTCTGAGAGCATACTCGCGGAACATGAATGTTAGGTTATCTTTCTCTGTGACTCAGTGCCATCCCATTATCGTCATCAATTGAAGGTGAAATGAACCAGAACGAAAGAGGTCAAGAGCAAATGATTTGGAACGTGAAAAGGAAGAGATGAAGTCACTTCATAGATATTTCTTGGGGGAAGAATGCAGTAACGTGATACTGACTATCTTACACAAGAGAAGGAGAGAATCTCTCTTTCTCTCTTTCTTCCTCCAGAGACAAAAAATGGCATGTGCTGGCATGCCAAAAGGATCTTTAGAAATCTCGGACATTGACCAATTAGTTTAATACCAAAAGGAAAAATGGGAAGGTCCCCTCTCCACTTCACTCTAATCAGTTTCTTGCTGGAGCTTTGCTTTCTCAAATTGTATTTTTTTGCTTGTGTAAAAATTGTAGATAGGAACCAGTTCAGTTCACTCGTTTGAAATCAGCAATTGGAGAAAATGGGAAGGAATATTATGCTTGAAAACTCGGCATTGATGAGTTGACTGATGAACACCCATGCAGCAAAATAAATAAAGTTTGTTAAGCAGACTGAAGCTCTGTGTCCTGTCTCTGTCTGTCGTGTGTGCGGAATAAACTCTTGAAACTCTTCTTGAGTGTGTGTGTGTGTGTGTGTGTGTGTGTGTGTGTGTGTGTGGTAACTGGTTAAGACTTTTTGCAACTTGTCATAAAATCTTCACAAAAGCCTTCTCTCTCTTATTTCCCCTCAACTGACATTGACACATGTTGCAAGAAGATAGACACAAGAAAAGCAATATTCCACAGAGTATCATCATCCTCACCAACCAAAGCAGAAGAAAAAACCAACATCCAAAATCCAATCCACAATATCATCATGAACGTGTCTGGATGGAATCAGACAAATTCCTCAATTACATCAAACACGAAAAAATCAAATGATCATTTTAACACGTCTTGAATACTTATGAGGATATTTACTTTTACTCCTTCTTATCCAAATCCCAGTATTGGACGGAATATTTTTTTATTCCGAAGAAGAAGAAGACAGTGACATTTAAAAGTTGTATTTATTCTCCACAACTTGTTCTCAATGAGGATAATACACGCATAAAAATTCATCCACAAAAATATTGTAGGCGAGGGTAGGATACAAAATGAAACTTAATATGCATATTTACCTACCTGAAGAAACTATAAAAAACTTGTGTTTCTATAATCTCCTCTCTCGCTGCTATCACACAAAATTTACTCGACTTAAGCACACATTTTCATTGCAATCTCACTTCACAATTACAATAAGCTAGTGGCATGGCCTTTGCTTCGCTCACACATCTCACATCTCACCCTCACCTGCCATTTGCTCAACGACAACGAGCAAGAAGTGCATCATCCCAACTTAAATGCATATGTGCTTAAGCGGAGATTTACACAATGCAAAAGTGCACTCTCCGCTCTGCCTGTTTCAAATAGAATGTAGTTTGTAGAGAAGACAAGAAGGGATAATAAATAGTTAAGCAAATGTGTAGTAAAAGGAAGGTGACTACAACAAAAAGACATAAAAAGTGTGACACTGGTCTAGAATATGAAATGAGCGAGTGAGCCGATGAAGGAAGACACAAAAAAGTATGTGTGTGATGCTCCTCTTCTCTTCTCTATGCAAAAGGCATTCTTGTATTGAGGAGAGGAGAGAGACGACGATAAAACCATGAGATAGGCTAATGGATCTCATTTGATGGGAAGAAAACAGGTGTTACTACTGCTCCTCTTCTTATCGTTCACATTTTCTTCCTTTACTTTCATACAAGCCAACATGATTTCAATATAAACAATTCCCTTATTTTTATTGTTACGCGATATTATTCAGTCCCTCTATTTTTTTATATTCATCAATCTGACGAATGCATACGAGAATACTTATTATTATTATGGATTCTTTTTTTTGCTAAAGGCTGTGGACTACACTCCACGAAACAAGGTTGAACATTATAAAGCTCTCGTCTTCTTCAGAAGAAGTTGAAGGGATATCATCTGACACACACACCAACCAAGTCATTGTTATTACATTGTTACAATAATAGAAGCATAGCTGTTCGCATTATGAATTGTGACTGTGGACTTGGGCTCTAGCTCATTTCATGAGAATTGATATGGTCATATCAGCAACTGCTATCACACCACACGTCTCCTCACTCACAATTTTCCTTCTTTCATCGAGTAAACTATGTAATAACAATGTAATTACCGTTGAGATGTTGTGTGTGTGTGTGTCTTGTGAGTGAGTGAGCGCTCCTGTGTTGATGCGTAAAAGTTGTAAGTGGCTTGGATTGGATGTGCACATGCATGCAAGTCAGGAGAGGAGGAACATGCGTGCTCATTCAACTATCAACTATTCTCTCTCTCTCCTCTCTCTCTCCATTATTAAACGGAGAATATTTCTCTAACTTATATTTATAATTTAATGGGAATAATGGCAATGGCAGGAGGACAGGACAGGACACAAGTGCACACTTTTTGTAACAATGCATCATCATCATCATCATCATATCCTCATCAACTTCACATGCATGCAACAGAGAATGCTCCATCCATGCAAATGCTGAGTTTAAATCTCATATTTTTTATGAAAAGAAGCACTCAATTAGAGATTGCATATATAATAATGTGGGTAGACGAAAAGGAGCAAACAACGGTGTTGCTGATGCTATTGATTGAAATTGAGTGGTACACACGGTGCTATTGCATCAATGGTGACGGTGACGGTCTGTGACGATACAAAGTATAATACTTATACAATTTTTTTGCATTATTGGGCTTGCCGCATTCCATTTTGATGTTTTGGAGGAACGACTCACTACTCACTCCTTCCTTGCATTCCGTGCACGCAAGTCTTATATAGTCTTCTCCATTCATAATGGCTGCATAAGATTTTGTATGCGTTACTTATTCAATTCATGTCTATTTTTGGTACGAGGACCGAGAAGCTGAGGTAAAAAAAATCGTGATTGAATAATTTAATAAAATATGTATCAAGTTCCATAAGAATGATGCATTGCACAAAAAATATATAAATATAATCGTTCTGGCTGAATAAAGCCTTTGAAATAAAGGCTGAGGAATTTGTCTTCAGCGAGAGACCATAACTCAATGGAAAAATCCGTGCAAATATGTATTCGACATGGAAAATACTTGATCAAATGAGGCTTTTTATGAATAAGTGTTGTGTACAAAGACTTGGAGATCCCAGTCACAAAAGTTCTTTTATGTCATCTCGTGGAGAACTCACGTAAATTCCAGACTTATGATTGTCATTAGTGAACCATACCAGCTGAAACACTTGCCATTGCCAAAATATATAATGACAAGCCACGGTAGAGTCCTTAAAAAGAAGTTATTTTATGACTTGTTTTTGTTAGGATCAGCATCAGCTCATTTGAGATTTGTTTCATGTGCAAGCGCCCGGCCAGACAACTTGGAGCATGTCTTTTTAAACCGAGAGAGAGAGAGAAATTATGCGAATCTTAATCACAAGTCGAAGTGGAATTGGAAAAAGAGGTAGACAGATCGACTTGAAACTTGTTATTATTATTTGTGGACCAGTCACAAGTTCAGTAAGTTCAGTTGTGTTGAGAGTTTTTTTTCAGCTGGGTGAAAATAATTTCAAAATGCGCATACATTTTTCTAATAAGCTTCTATATAATGTTTGTTTCTTAATGGGGCTCTTATTCAAATAGTAAGACAGTGTGCGTGATGGATGTTTCCCATTTACACTCAGCGGTGGTCGTGATATTTTTTCGCAAATAAAAAGTCTGCACAACTCTGCAAGCCAATAAGTAAGTGTGTCTCTTGAAAACATGATCTGGTGATGATGATGCACCTCATCGCATCATGAGGCAAGCAACCTTGTTTTCTTTCTCTTTTCTGCATTATAATAGAAAAATAATTATTACTCATGAGCGAAAAAAAAATCTTGAAAAATACCATTGGTGGATCTTTGCCGATGAGGTGGAAGAGAAAGAATGAAAAAAAATTTGGAGAGGGATCTCAAATCTCACACATTTTACGAGATTGTCGATTTTTCTTTAAAATTTCTCCTCTTGAAGGCATGCGTGCGAGTGGAGCGTGCATGCAAATTTAAGGCAGTCTTCTTCCACTCTTTTTTTAGAAAGGAAATTGGAAAATAATATTAGTTGGCAATCAATGTCGCTCATTGTTTCTCAATAGCCTTCTTCAAGGTGGCAGTGGCACACGAGTATCACTGACTGGGATCGCCTTGTCACGACATCCTGTCCCTCATTACGCAGTTCGCGTTGACAAAAATGACAAAAAAAAACAACTTCATCGACCACATCAATTTTTTTCCATTCACCTTTTAGAATCATGATGAAGGATGGACATGATTGATAATTCAATCCTTTTGAAGAAGAAAAGGATTGGGAAGAGAATGAGAAGTGGGATCATGCATTCAAAAATCCGAACACAAGTCAAATTAAGCATCCTCACGCGAATCCTTTTTACATACTTCATTCCATCGAGATTTACTTTTCGATAAAGGAAATTGGGGAAAGCAAACAAATTTTTTGAGTGAACTATCAACTTCTCATCTTTAGTTAAAATCCAAGATATTTTTCGAATTATAAAACGGGAACGGACAAAACGGAGAGCGCTATACGCTATTTGAGTATTAATGAAAGGGCACAAAGCTTTCAAGAGGAAAACATTTTTTAAGGTTTCAAAAATTAAGGTGAAAAAATTGTGAAAATACAGTTATCCTGTCTGTGGCACTAGTCACACACATACACACATGCAAAGCAGTACATATTTTTTTGATGTTACACGCATGCCCTGATATTTTGATGTTGACAAGATAATTAGCACCCCAAAAATTTTCCCCTGTAGCCCTATAGCCTTTCTATCCTTTGGTGAAGGTACACTACACGGAGAAATCAAGCAGAGGATAACATCAGTAAAGTTTTTTTGGCACGCATTTTGATAAATGATGAAGACGGATATCAAAGAGAAAAGATTTCTTATTTCCGTCAGAAATATATATCGTCACGGTTTGACATGTGTGTGTGTGTTACTACGATGGACGGACGGACGTGTGCATGTGTTAAGGGGGAAAAACTGGGTCACAATAATCTTCGCGTTTTTTAAAACGTGGATTGGATGAAGTACCTAAGCATCAATCAATCAAGCCAATTGATAGAGCAACGGCCAAGACCAATTCAATCCAAACCACTCGAATTTGTATATTCTTTTCAAAATGATAAAACTCTGATTTATCTCCGATAAGCACAACCGTTCATTGTCCTCTTAAGTGGAAGAGAGAAAATGTTGAAAAAAATATGTGGCCAAGCACACCGGTAATATAAAAGGGAACAGAAATTTATAAGCTTATAACAAGCTCCGATTAGAATCTGCCAACAAAAAATATCACGACAAAATATAAGATTTTCTTGTGTCATCATGTTTGCAACTGCAAAAGGGATTCCAGACGAGAGGAACAGAGACTTGAATGTTGTTAGGTGGGTGGGTGGAAGGTGGAACTCTTTGAAAACTTGATCACGAAAAGAAATATGAAAAAAGTGGTGCCATTGCCAACTGCCAAGCCACAATGCACGACTTGATCATTCTCGGATTCGATTAATATTCGGTTTAACATGTCACTTTTTTGGAGGTGGAATAAGGCGGCTCAAGACAAGTTGTGGTGTTGCCGATGATAAGAATAATATTGGCTACGAGCTCACTTAATTAGCGAAATTTGAATATATATCAGATATTTATGTCTTCTCTCAAGGTGGAGTTTCGGTTTCTCAAAAATAAAAAGTTCAGGAGCCAAAGAAATAAAATGACAGGTGGTTTGAGGTATGAGGTACTTCTCTCGAATAAATATGACTTGAATTGAAAATATTTGTTGACGCCTGCTCAACTTTGGAAGTAACAAGATGATCAGACGCTATGATTATATATCCTATGTGTTGAGTATATTGAATGAATATTCATAGCACGAACATCTTTTTCCTCTACGTTTTTCTTGTTTTTTTCAAGATTATCTTCATAACATAATAAAATGGGTAAATTTGTATTGTTTTCCACACCCACACGAGTGAAGAATTATACACCTGCCAAAAAAGAGGGCATTGTATTTCCATTCACAACTTTTTCTCTGGAACTTATTCCGACTTTTCGACATTGTGATATAAAATGTTGAGAGAACTTCCCATAAATCTTGATATTTTTCACCTCTGATCTGACCATACCCAATACTTTTTTATCCTTAACGTGATTATGATACAATTTTTGTCTCAGTTATTACGACTCATTGTTTTCTCTCAAAAGGGCCTATCCCAACACTTGAAAAAAATTCCTCTACACTTTTATTCCCAATTCTTCTTATTCGCAAGAAAAACAAAAGAATTTTTAATGCAAAAACTAGTCATACTTGTGCAGTACAAGCGCAGGAACGTATAAGTATAATTCTCAAAGTAAATGAGATGGAAATAAGGATTCAATTTTCATTCACAAAAATGTAAAGTGGAAAAAAGTTAAGTGGACAAGCCTTATCCTTACATCACCATATTATGTATGATCAATTTCATTCATCTTTTTTGCATTCTAAAAAATTATACCCATCCTTCACGATGATCTTCTTCATCTTCACAAACTAAAAGAGAGAGAGGTAAATGTGGACTCTCTGTAATAATACTCTCATCGTCATTTACGAGCCCAACCTTAGCAATTTTCCTTCATTCATTCATTAAACATAGAGAGTTGTTAGTAGTTAGTCCCGACTCCTCTCTCTTCATGGATAACGCAAGCTTCGAAAAAAGTCGTGACAATAATCCAACTCAGCAGCCACTCTGTCGACATAATAATAAAAAAGTGCACAAACTCACTCTCTCAAAGATTATAGTAGCTGTTTCATGAAGATGAATGCAGTCTTCTTATTTTTTTTCTTGTTTTGCATTTTTTCGGATTTTCACTGAACAAGTTGCTTGGCTTTGGCTTTGGCCATAAAGCGTGATTCCGAAGAAAGAATATGCTTCTTGATTAGCTAAAATCACAAGTATATTGTCTTGTGCAGTTTTTGTGATTGGTAAACCAAAGGAATATAATTTTGGCAGTAAACGAGAAAAGGGAAAAGAAACAAGAGCTCTCGTGATGATCGGTTACGAGAGAATAAGAGAAAAGCAAGTAGAAAACCGGCTAAAAGTAATCTGTATTATTAAGCCTTCCTTAATTACAATCATCCTTTTAGACAAGTTGCAAAAAAGCCGGCGACTCGTACTCATCGTCGAAAGAAATGTTCACAATTTTTAACAAGAAAAAAATGTTATTTTTCTCTCACTCATTTTCGAAAAGAAAAAGGCATCAACCTTTAAAAAGTTACACCTGGATAAAGCTATTGTACTCATTTAAAGGACATTTGGATCATTAGTCTTCATGTTACAAGTGTGCAGATATGCATGTTGACATATTTCCTGAGATGACATGCAGGGCTCGGCGCTCCACCTCGAGCTCTCACCAGCGAGAGAGAGATGGCTATAGTCCATTTTTCATATTTGAATGATGAGCATGATGGGCATCATGTACTCTTGGACATGATCATATTTTCTATCGAAAATTGCACAAACACACCTAATTTTCTCGCTGGTAATATGTGGTGCAATGCACGAACTATGTATTTATATTCAAGTTGCGGTCTTCTTATAAGATGAGCTTATATATTTTTACATAAATGCATATTCTTTTTATATATTTTTGTGTCATTGGTCGTGCAATTCGTGTCTTTAATTTTTCAGATGATCATTCACTCTGATCTCCAATCTGCAGAATAAATCTGCATGTGTTGCTCCCTTTTCCCTCGTACCTCTTTTCTTGGGACTAACCTCAAAAACTACTCGAAAAATATCACAACTGCTCAACGGGCGGTATCTAAATATCATACACGGGCTAGAGAAAACCTGACTTGACTCACTCACTCACTCAACTCCTTTTGTCTGACTGCGTGTCACACACAAAAAAAGTAAATGAACATATTTGCTCATTTATTTTTTTCCGTTGAGTGAGATTCAAGTTTCAAGATTAGACACATACTATTTTCCTCTGATTACATTTTTAGTGTGTATAAAGTACATGCATGTAGAAAAATGTTATGCAATCGTATATCATTATTTCATGAATGAGCACCAAATAAAGTGCATATTTCACATTTTTATAAATATATTCCTTCTGGCAGAGAGCAAGATGGATAAGAGAGGTGAGTTGAGAACACGAACCTGAGGTAATCACAATAATATTAGGAAAACATTGAAATCACGAAAATCAAATATGAAACAAAATACAAAACTGCTCCCTTTTTCAAACAAAATTAATCCAAAGAAAAAAAATATACTCTCATGACTTTTAGGACATGATTTGACTGTGCCCAGCAAAATAATGAGAAATTGTCTGAGGATCTCTACGATATCCCGTATTCCCGTGATGGGAACGTGTCCTGAATTTCGACATCTTCGTCTTAATATTTCTACAATTAATCACAAAAGTCAAGTCCAGAAAGAATCAATTCCAGACGGATGAGACTGCATGGTTTCCACAAGAGCATACCCGTTAACAGGTGTCTTTAGCGTTTAACCGTTCACCATAATTCTCTCTCTCTGAAAAATGTATGCTTTCCACTTTACCTCTTCCATAAATTTTTTTACCAAACAAAAAATGCGTTAACAATTTTACACGCTCTCCTCAATACTGCCAAGCGAAATGCGCTGAGAGCATTACACATAATATGCATCATCCTCTCATTATCCATTTAGAGAAGAATATAATGAATGAGCCCGTGTATTGCACTCTTGGCAGTTGGCAGCTGAACAACATTCCTTAGATTCGCCATTCTGATATTTTTCACAGATTGTGTGTCTACTTCCCGAGTGAGGAATGTTATTTTTTAACGCATTCCTTCCACTTTACTTTATCTAAACGGTGGTGTAACAGGAATTTGAATGTGTAGAGTACAGATATCATGCATTTTGCTACCTGTGCACAATATTCCGTTTTCCTTATCACGAAACAAAAAAAATTAAACCGTACATAAATAGTTGCCCTGTTCCGTACCAGAAATATACATGCAGATTTATTTGATTCACAAAGCAAGGCTTAAAATTAAAGGATAAATCTGGCTTGGCTTGGCTCTAGCTTCATCTGCATTTCCTTCTGGATCTAGCACTAAAACATGTTTACCTGATGTGATTATGCAAGCACCTGCGAGAGTATATGATCAGGTTGTGACAGGTGAGTTGATTGATCATGAATTGTGTGAATTTTATTTTGAAAAAAATGTTATACGTTTGCGCTGATTTGCGCAACACATTTGATTTTTTGTGTCATTTGAAATATCTGTCTCGACTCCATTTCGTGCGACACGGTATAAAATTCCATTCCAGCTGAGAAGTAAACAAACAATATATATTGAGGACATTATCCTTTTCTTTATTTCCTCCTTGTTTGTAAAAAATATATATATTCTCCTCCTTCTTGATTTGCTCTCTGTACTATAATGTTTTTATTGCCATTGTTGAATAGACATGACATGAGCTTCACTGCGCACTACATGAGCAAAATGCTTTCAACATACTAATCTAATGAAGGCACATACCTCTCAAAGCTAAGCTTGCTTTTGGGTTGCAACTTGCAAATGAGAAAAAAATTGGTACATGAGAATAAAAGCGTAATGCAAACATTGCGGAAGACATGAATGGAAGGAGGTAAAGTACATTGTACTACCCATTGTTTACGGAGTAAATCATCTTCTCCACTGGATTTTGCCCTTTTCTGTTCGCTTCCTTCAAGACAATAGAGAAAACAAGCGTAAAACTTTGATGTCTTGAAGACGGAGCTTCCTTTTAGTTTTGTACAAACAAGCTTCTCTCCTTCTCCTTCTCACAAAGTGTTTTTTTTTCAAACAAAAATGTTGCTGGGCTCAAGACAGGTTTTTTTTCGTCTGTTTCCTTTTCCTTTCATTTTTTTTGGAATTTTGATGTTTGTTTGCAATTTAAGTACATTATCGTGTTAGGTAACACAATCAAAAATATTCTCAGTGAAGTTTTTAAAAAGTATCTTTTAAGCGAAAAGGGAGCAAAAAATAGCAGCAGGTGAGATTCCTCTTCCATACTTCCATCATCCAAAATGAAATCTAAATGAGGCTGCATAATAAATGCATCTAATATGTACTCTCCGGCAGTTTTTTTGGGAGAGAGTATAAACTTAGGTACTTGAAAAATATTACAGTAATTGTAGCGTAACACGAAAATAAGCCAAGTGCAAAGATGGAAAGGGCCAGATTATGAAAAAAGGATTATCATATTTTATACTGTAAAAAATGTCTATTCTTTCTCTCTACCTATTCTGTAATTCTGTACAATGATTTTTATTATATTTTTTCACTGACAGGGCGGTTCCTCCACTTTAATATCACGTAGCACAGGTGTGTGACTCACTGACTACCTTTGCAACAATTCTTCAATTGTATTACTCATTCTTTCCCATTTCTGTCAACTTCATGCGCTGTTGATCTTCCCTTGTAAAATAAAAAGTGAAACTGTGAGAATGAGAATGGCTGTGTATGTACATAACATATGCAACTCTCCATACGAAAAATGAGATTACCTCATTTCATTTTCATATGAAAAAAGTTAACTTGAATTATTAACTATTGCACAATAGTCATATAGCCTTAATATTAACATGAACCTACTTTTTAAAAATATGATTAACTTTTTAGTGAAAGTGGATTTAGGGATTTACTTTTGAAGCATATCCTGTCCCGTATTTATTTACTTTTTCTCCAGTTGTGGCACACAGGACGTTAGTAATGGATTGACCTCAGGTTACGAAATAAGTAAATAAATATGCACTGATTTAATTTGCTGACTAACTCGTTTCATTTTTCTGTGAAAATCATATGAAAACATTTAAAATGAGTAACATTCTTTAATACACTCTCTCAACATTATTAGCGAATAAAATATAAGCTGAAAGGAACCGGATGCTTGTTTATCAATATTATTATATGCGATGGTTTCATTTTGATAAACGTACTTCACAGGTTTATGTAAACTGATAAGATGGGTTGCATCCAAAACCTATTCAAAGTCAGGAATTTTGTTCTGAGAACGAAAAAAAATTGTTATGTTTTGTCGAAACGAATAAAGGCAATGACATTGACACTGACTTTTTTATATGAAAAGTGGATATGAGGAAAACAATGCTCATGTTTTTGAACATAAACTTGGGCTTGGGATGATGAGTCGATGAGAGATGTGATGACCATAAATAACATGATGAATTCTTGAATAGGAAATACATTTCCATTATGACGTGCCTCTTAAAAGTGCATTAGCACAGGGGAGAAACAAAAAAAGTTGGAATAAAGGATGGGGGTGATGATAAGGGAGGACGGTGCGATGAGACCAGACCAGTTCTCCAAAAAAATGTGTAAATGCGAGTGAGTAAGCTTGCACCATATCAATTGAGGATATTATACATTTTTATATTTTTTGTTTGTGGTTTAGTTTGGACTCAGATTTCATTGAAATTCGAGGCACTCCAGTGTCGAGTCCAGTTGAGGCTCACTTCACAAGATTCAAGATAAGATATTTTTTGTTGATCAGAGCGATGACAGTCTGACAACGGGAGAAAAACTAGAAAGACAAAAGAAATGTGGACGAGATAGAAAAAACGTGGTTTCTACAAAAAAAAATCCAACTTTTTTTCCACTTCAGATGAATATTAGAGCCAGGTTGCGCCTATTTGCTTACGCTACCTAACAGATTATTATATTTTATTTATGAAGTATATCCATTCAATTCAACAACTCGTTTGTACAAGTTTACAGCTCATGTTTTGTAAATGATATATCTGCATTTCCGCGTGGATATCCTTTCAGAGGACAAAGGCGAATACCGCCACGTTGAAATATATACACAACTTGACAATGGAAGCCGGTGTCAATCATATCTCAGCCGTCGGATAATGAGGAGTCAAGGTGGATTCCGAAGTGCGCGCTCATACTCTAATTTGAGTGTTCAAATATGTCTATAATTCTAGTATAAACTACTATTTATTATGTTTAGCGAAATGAACAAATTTAATACTCTTCTTTTTGTCACACCATCATTCCTTATACCATATGAGTATTATCTGTCTACAACGTAAACCAAGTTACATTTTCCACTTGTATTAGCGGCGTGTAAGTACAACCTAATATTTCCCTTGGAATGCTAAATTATCAAAAACTGCTTTCGAAAGATACTTGGGACAAAAGGAGAATCAAACAGGTAGCCACCTGACCTCCAGGGGAGCCTGATAATAAATGGTAATAATGTGTCTCCTCTCTGGTTTTCCATTATTTTCCACCATTTTTTCATTTTAAATGAATGTTTGGATATGGACGAGAGAGAGTGCACCCGTTTTCATCCAAGTGTGCGCATAATATTACATGATTTTTGCCGAGTCTTGGGAAACCAGACTTTCGAGTCGCATATTTTCGTCAGAAAAAAACTACCGACTTATAAAATTTAAGAGGTTGACTAGTTTAATATAGGCGAGCGGCGGAGTGCACAAGCTTTATTTTCATTTCTTTTAAGGGAAAACAATTTTTCTCGAAAATTACATGACAGTCTTGCCATATCATCATCATCCTTCAGCGAAAAAATGCTACTTCAAAAGTTGATCTGACTCAGCTGCGAGAATTTTTCTTCTCTTATTCCTTCCAGCGATATAAAATGCAGCATTATCAAGGGAAGATGCCAATCATGTAAATGTGCAAAGGAATTTGCACAAGGGATTTATAAAAATATATAAACCAACGGTAAATAGCCGTCCCGTGTTAAAAGTATATGTACAAAGGATTATGTAAAAATCTCTTTAAGAAGTTGGAATGCGACTGCCTAGCGCAAGGATATAAATACAGATAAAAAATGGATAATGAATCAATCCACCTCAAAAAATAAATGGCAGAACATTTTTTATATTCAAAAGAAATGTAGCGTAAACATGGATCTAATATCTAAATGTAGTCTACTAATCTTATCAAATATTTTACAAAAGAAATGGGTGTTGGAACAAGGGATGGATTTCATCCAACCTGTCAATTAGTACACTGCTCCCAAGCAAATCTGACAAGCTAACAAATCTCCTTTTCCCTTTTAGCCCACACGATATCCCCTCACCTCTCAAACCTAATCTCAAAAATACAAAAGTATATTCTCCGCTCTTTTTTTTACAGATAAATGCCGCAATGCATTGATGTTTTCCTTTTCAGCATGTTTCGATTGTTTAACTTTTTATGTGCCAAACATATTTCTCGAATGGAACTTTTTAAAACATTTTCGGATCGTGATAAAATGCTTGAAACAAGCTACTCCAGTTTTCCATTTTGATAACGGGAAAGTTTTTTTTAAATTCTTCACTTTGAGGGCGCAACAATTCATCACTTCACTTTATAATTTATTGCCAAGTCTTTGGGGAATATTTTTTCCCCAGAATATGGCTTCACTTTTTCAATTCAAGTTTTTGTGTATATTATCTTATCTTATTGTCATCTATTAATTACAGTGTAAATTATAGCTTCTAATGCTCCTCATGAGCTATATACTTACAACCTCTTTTCTTCGAATTTCTAACACCACGACTCTCTCGCAGCGGTTTTTATCTAAAATGTTTTATGCATGTAATTGTTATTTAGCAAAAACTTATGCAGTATGCTTCTACTTAATTCTTACAATCCAATCAAATCTCTCTCTCTCTCTTTAACCTGTGGCAGTGTGCAACCGTCTGAACAGACAGACGACCGTCCACGTCCACCATTCACTATATTTTTTTTCAAGCGAATTTTCCACTCTGCCTGCCACAACCACAAGCACCGTTAGCGCTAAATCCTGCTGCTGAATATATTTTATGAGAGGTGCCCAACATAAAATTAAAATTATGCTGATTGATTAACGTCCACCAAGTCCAAGTCCACTCCACCGTCCCCCATATTCCTAACGTAATCTTGTCAACGTTTGAGACGTGCACAAGAGAAAAAAGTATATAAAACTGGTCATGTGTGTTCGTTCGGAGTAGTTCGAAGTGCAAAATACATACACGTTTAAATCATATACCTACATATTTTATATGCAATCATCGTGTAATTACTTAATTGATTTAAACCAGAAAAAAACGCACTGGCACTTATCCCGCTAACAAGGCATCTCTCGTTCGAAATCAAACGTCAATTGAGAATCGATGCGCACATCGATGATCAATGATCACACCTGATCAGCGAACAGCCTCATTAAATATTTCCCCATCACTCCACTACAGTTCTCTTCTGAGAGAGAGTATTGTATTGATGAAGTTGTAAATCGACATCGACATGTTGGCGTTGGCAAGAGTTCACATTCCTTGCGAAAAAATCTAGTTCTTTATGATAACAATGGGATTTTAAAAACCCTGTTTTCTCTCTTAATGAGATGTGTGTCCTAACTCTTTCAAGTTGCGAAAGGCTTCGCTATTTTTTAAAATTTATTTATCTTCTCTCTCCACAAACACAAAATGATATACAGTGACCTTGTGCAATTATATATCAAAGGGGAAATACAGTTACAAATCGTTAGCGAAAATGCGGTTTAAATAATCGATAACCTGAAAAATGATAATGTTTTCGAGTAGTTCTCAACGACCTCTGCTTCGATCTGCTAACAAGAATATGAGCAAACTGCGGAAATATATTTTAAAAGGAAATCCTCATATTTCTTCTTTTCAAAAACTTTGTGAAAAAATTTAAAAACCACACATTCGAAATATTGTTTTAATCTTGTCGGCCCACGCATTTAGCTTTGAAGAAAACAAGCAAATCGTGAGGAGAGGTCAGAGCAGGCGGGAGCAGAGAGAAGAAGGATAAGAAGAAAATAGCAAATAATATTGAATATTTATTGAGCATATCCCCGTTTGAAGATAATGAGAAGGCAGGAGACAAGGTTGATGATGATGAGGAGTGAGCAAGAAATGGATGATGATGAGTGGCATATCATAAGCATATCCTACCTTCATCCACTCGGCTTCTGCTACTAAAAAAACCACACATTTTTTACTCGAGGAATAAACACATGTTTTGTTCTTTGGCTAAACACGAATTGCATTATACTATTTCTTTGAACAAATATTTTTGCAAGAGAGAAGCTTACTTTGAAACTTTTGACCTCGGTATATAATGCCTAATCATAATGATAATGAAGCTCTCCCTCTCTCTCTCTTCCCCTCAGTCAGCCCTCGGCTCAAATAGTCGTCATTGTCCGAGAGGAGAAATATATTTTGCATTGGTTCTGGTCCTGCTTTTTCTTGTGCACTATGCAATGCACAAAAGTATATATCTGCGAAGTGAGTATAGCAAATATTTATATTCTTAAACTTAATCACTTTCAGGTTTTTTCTCCTTTTCTTTTCAAACTGAAAAATGGCGAATTCAATGCTCAACACTTGTTTCAGTGAGTAAACTTGGGCTACTGGCCTTCGGTGACTTTGATAACAAAAAATATCTCGTATCTCCGATGCTTTTTTGCATGCATTTCTCATGCCTCATGCATCCTCTCCTAACTAACTGACCCAACAACAACACTCATTAAGAAGATCATGGAAAAAAGACATAGTCGTGCAAACGCAATTCTTCTTCTTCTTGAGAAGAAGCTAACGAAGGGCAAGGGCATAGCTTCTTCAAGGATCAAAGAACTTGTGTATCGTAGTTTTGCACGTGTATGACTTTGACACGACCGAGATTTTAAATGTACCGAGAAATAGTTAGTGAATGCCAAGGAAAGAATAATATTTAATATAAGAGACTTCTCGATGTTCAATGATCTTTGACAAGAATCCTAATATAAATATCCATGTGGGAAGTTATACACTTTTTTGGTTGAGTATATTGATGTAATGAAATACAGACAATTTTTTAAAATGCACACGCGAGCTAACAAGAAATTAATCGGAGATGAGAAGAGAATAAATTATCCACAAAAGAAGATTGTGAAATGTACCAATGAACTTTTCCTCGAAGAGTTCGAGTTCGAGAGCTGCCTTTTTTTTGAGGAAGTGCATGCAGCAATTTTCCCTGTGGATGTGGAAGAACAGGGAACATTTCATAATGCAATTTTTTTCTGATTGGATTGGATACATGATGATGATTATGATGAAAGAGTGACGCCAGTGTGCATATTACGTTAGATTCTGCTGAAACCAGATTGTTGAAGGAAGTCTGCTGCTGCAACAAACATCAAACCAATGCAAATATACAGCGCATCATCATCCTCAAGATATTATTGACCTAGGCATTTTTTTCGCCACTCTCGACTCAAGTCAAGTTTTCTCTCCTCTCCTCATCATCATCATCCTTGTACATAAATATATTCCTTCTCCATTCATATTTTTATCCACTCAATTAGCCTCTCGCAGGTTAAATGCATGTTTTTTCTGCAAGCCTTCTCATTTCGATTTCCACTCACATCCTCCGTCAAAACAATCCCTCACGACTTGAGAGAGAGAGGGAGCAAATAGGATTTTGTGAAGTTGAAGTGAGTGAACCCGAGTGAGAATATATAATATCCAATACGTTTCATATCCATCCTCACTCAACTCACCCTCTTGTACGTACATTTTTTGCAAGTGCAACAAGTGTGTGTGTAGTGTGGTTCGGTATTTGCTCAGCTCCCAGCAACATCTCTTTTTTGCATGATGAGAGGCTCCAAGTGAGCGATCAATCATAAAAAATGTGCTGTATGATCGTTGCACTTTTTTTGCACATTATAAATTGAGACTCGTATAACACACTTTGGAAACAACGGAACAAATTTTTAACAATTTCCTTGATGCGGGATGCGTGAGCATATCCCAATAACTTCTTGGAATCTTAAGCTTTTAAAAATAGGCGTTATTTGAGGAGGCTTTATGCCACCAACCCAGACCAGTGAACTGGCTCCTAATGTCCTCATCATCCTCAAAGAGAACAGAAGCCACTTGGTGAGCAAATATTGAGTCATAAACGTGACACGAACAAGTTTGCATATTTATTTCTCCACTGCAAATCTTTGCTCAAGTGACAAGTCCCGTTGAGAACGAGAGAAAAAAAACTTATGACGATCTTGTGAAACACCTAAAAGCAAGCTAAACATACACACGTTTCTTTTTCTTATTCATAATTTTCTTGACTTATTTCTGTATTATATGACTTGAAACTTGAAAGAATTTTTTTGTCCCAAATTCGGTCATATGCCATTGGTGTGCAAAACCAGTTGATAAAAAGCGTAGATAAGTAACATAAGAATGTAACAATATGGCTTATCACCTCCGGCTGGGAATTATTACACCCACGCCGACTCTGACTCTTTTTTGCGTGTGTGTGTTGTGCACAAGGCTATAAATAAAAGGATTCTTTTTTCAGTCTTATCAACCAGGCTCTGCTGTCGTAATCAGTGGACATGATCTGCATTCGCGATGTTCCTTGAGATATACAAAACACAAGACATGAAAATGCGGCCGCATTGATAGAATACAAGATTTTTTTCACGGAAGAAATGCACTCATGTTTTGATAGAGGACAAAAAGTACATAAATTTAGACGAGGATGGCCTGGCATCATGAAAAAATATAAGGCAGAGAGATATTTTGTCGTGAAACATCATATCGCATCGCATGCTTCGCTTCATGTGGTGGTGAGTGGTGATGCACCCCTCTGACGTGTCCCGTTCTCCCAATCATTAATAAAAATGTATCTCCTTCATTCGTCAATTGTCATAAAAATGTTGAGAGAGAGAGGAGATGCGGAGAGCCCACTGTCCATATTATGCAGAGAGAGAGAGAGGCAGTAACTTTTGTAACCCTAACCTTCCCCCGTCTGAGTTGAATTGTGTTTTGATGAGGAGAAGGATACAACATGATCTCCTGACAGTGCACGTCTATATGCAAAGTAGGCAAAAAAGAAGATTACAATCTTTTCTTCGTGTTCATTGCTGCACTCTGCACTTTTGCATTTTCCTTGCAGCTCTTCTCTCTCACACAAGAAGGGTGACACCACAATGTCTGCCATAAAACACATTTAAGTAGCAGCATACTATGCATATGAATACACGAGAGGTTAGTTCTCTCCTCATTTTTCCAAAAATATACTTATGCTCCAAATCCAGGTCAAAACAATGATAATTTATCAAATCAACTTTGACATCTGTCCTAACCACGAGATATCTATTTACATTTTGAGTTTATGAGGAAAAGTAGAGCTTTTTAATGGCCTTTTTCTTCTTGAAACAAAATATTAGATACTTTTATCTCGTGACAAGGCAGTGAGAAAGAAAAAAGCAAACACTTAAAAAATTTGTGACTCTATTCGACTTCAAATAACCAATCCTAATTACTTGTGACAAGAGAAGACTCAGTAAGTAATCATCATATTGTCCTACACACAACACACATCAACTTAAACTTTGTTGACCAGATGCCAAGTAGTAAAAAATTTGAGTAAAAAGCTAAAATAACAATTCGAGTTTTTTATTCAGAAAAAAGGGGATTTTTATGGATGAATAAAGTATTACAAAGTTGACTTATTCTTTATGAGAAAAAGCCTCGAAGGCTTATATGAAAAAAGGAGCATGATTTTTTAATGTGGACAGGACATACTCTCAGTTCTCGACCATCATCCTGGTTTTTACTCCTTCAAAAAGCTTGAACGTCTTCTTGAGTTTGGTCCTAGTCTCCTTTTTACAATGCACACGACTAATAACCAGCTTAGACAATCAGAGTCTGTGATCAAACTATCAAAGCCAAAGCCAAGTACACTCACTGTGTGCAACTCTTTCTTGGGAAGAAGATGAGTTCAGTTGAGAGAGGAGAATAAGAATAAAAGAGAGGAGCTTGTTATGGCTTTCCTCGCGTTTCTCCCAGTGACTTGACCTGGGTGTGAATTTGATTTCATATTGTGCACATTCATGCTGACTTTCAAGAATAAAAACCCATCATCCACAATCCATAACAGATTGCTTTAAGCAGGAGATTTTGTGCTTTATCCTCGGACATCGTATAAAAATACATTTATTATCTTTTCTCGAGGAGGAGAAGAAGAAGAAAAAACAGATACTGTGCTCCAAGGCACATTTCACCATATCGAATATGACTTCACGAATGAACTGATTTCATTTCACACTACTACCGAACCACAGCAATACTCTTCATACTACGTCTCTTACTCATCTATGTGTACACTCATTTATACAACCGAAAACTGAAATTTTTTATCGACTCCGAAGACCCGCACAAAATCGCATATTTTTCTTGTCTGAACAAAGTTTATGAGGAGTATCCCTGCAACAAGGTCCCGTTTGAAGTAAAGTTAGATAATTTTTCTCCGATTTTATGACAAATAGAGTGAAGTAAGCAAACGAGTTTAACGCACGAAATCAGATGCCATGTATTTTTGTCCGAGCCGATCATAGCAATTATTATGCACCTTAAGAAGAAGTGACTTGAGTTAAATAATAATCGAGTAAATCACTTGATCTTCAACTTCGGCGTACTCTACTCGTAAGGCGAAGAGGAGTACAAACTTTATTTCAAAAAAGTGTGAAGGGGTTGGATGCACTCACGCAACCCTTTTCATGTTTTCCCTCTGCTTCACACTCACTCACACTCGCATCTCTAGACTCAATCAGACTTGTCCTTTTTCGGACTTGAGGGTTTGAAGGCAACCTCCAAAATCTGGAATTATCTTCGAAGAATCATGAACCATTAATGAAATATAATATTTGTTTTCTTCAATGCAAATACTGGCAATAATAGTCCTGTGCGGTGATGGTGGTCAAAATTGTCGTCGTTGTTCAAGCGATATGCGCGAGCATAACATTTTGTGATGCGATATGTGGGCATGGCATGGGCAGATGCCAATTAAATATGTTCACCGTCATATGTGATCTACCTTTTGCTGACAATTTAAGGTGATGGTGCTTCTCTCACCTCACTCCCGTCCCGATGCACAAAAATGGTTTGGCTTGGCTTGCCTGCGGAGAGCACACTGCCCCTTGCCCAAGCCAATTTTATTTACTGTGGTCTGGTCCACATGTAATGTTCACGCCTGTCTATACAGATTTACTGCAAATCAACCGAGACAGGAGAAGGTGTTTGTATGCTCCTTTCTCGAAAGAGAGAGAAGAAAAGCAATATTCACTCTGGTTTTTTATTTATGCCCAGGTTTTCCCCCAAGTGGACAATGACTGTTCATATTACATTTTTATATAACAAACTTTTTTGTGCACAGGTCAAGACAAAACTGATGGTTGACTTGAGTTTTATTCAAACACAAAAAATATATTGCTACCAGCATAACACCTTTGATCAGTAGAAGAACAAGTTAGCCTTTTGTATGGTATTTAAATTCTCCGTATTTATTTATTCCCATATTCGCTTAATCCTTTTGAAGTTTAAAAAAGCTGACCTGTGTGCAATTTTTAAAAATGAATGAGTGAATAAATGCAGCTTATTTTGGCAACAAATCAGGAGCGTTCTCCTCATATCCTTGAGCTAGAGGTTTTTTTGACAGTGAACATTTTGCACTTGGCACTTGGAACAACAACATCATCAACAAGAAGAGAGAGAGAGTATCGACATTAAAGCAAAGTTCTTCAGATTTAAGTCATTTATCCCTGTCAGGCACAACTTTTATGTTTACTGTGTCCCAATCCAAAAGCAGAGTTTGACTCTTCCACTTTGAGAAGAGAACTCGGTTTCAATCACAATTTAGAGTCACCTTCTTGTCTCTTTTTGAGTCCTTTTTTAGTAAAAAGAGAATAATTTTCCTAAACAGTATTTTCTCAAAAAGTAAAGTAGCCTTACAGCTACCATTTTTTTGTAAAAAAGAGAGAGAAAACGAGTCGATTGTAAATTGTAATGTTCTCCTCTAAAACTCCTTCTCAATTGTCACAATTAATTACGGTAATCATCGTATCATCATCGTCTCATATGTCATAGACATACGAAGAATTGGAGATTTTTATACGTAAATTTCTCATAATTACTCTGACTCTCTTCTCTCAAATAAGGAGCAAAAACATTTAAAAAATATTTGCTCGCAAAAGCTATACACATCTCACCGCCCGCTTTTTTGTGAAAGTATTGAGCAGAGACATATCAACTTGAACATGATAACATTTTTTCTAAAATACCATAAAATGAAAACTGGGACAAAGAATTGAAGACTGTGCGGCACTCTCGCACTCGCACACTTTTGCTTCAGCATTCAGCATTCTTGTAAAATTGGTAGTAATCGCGGAGCAAAACAAATTACCAATGCCGTACTTTTATAATTATCATATCATCCTCCTCAAAGCACACACACACTCTCTCTCAAGCATTATGAGAAAAAATTAGGCCTTCTCTCGCCATTATCCCGTCCTCTGGGAATTGTTTTTACCACGTGACAACAATATCATCATCATCAACAATCCCAGACACTTTGTACTCGTATGCTCTCAGCAAAAGGAGAAAAACCGACCCAGTTTTTTTGCATTGGATGGAGTAAACAATGCCTCATAATCGTAATAAGTTTGCAATAATAATATCTATGTTGAAGTAGAGGCATATAGAGAGACGTATTTGCTCTCTTCTTCTTCTTCTTCTTCTCAATAAAAATGTCCATTCTCTCTGTTTTTGAAAAGACATGTATGTTGATGTGTGTGATGATTAGGATGACGATACCAATATATCACACAACACGACACTCTTGCGTTATTAGGCACGGGGAAGCCTCTCATACATATTTCCTCCGTGTAAAAAGTAACACAAAAAAATTAATCCAATCCCCACACATTGTAATAATGAAGCGGAGACTTGAGCACAACATTATTTCAATTCAACATTGTTTTTTATCCGTGACTGTATGTGAGTAACTTTTGTAATTCGAGATAGAGATAGACTGAAACAGGATGAGAGTTAGAAAAGATATAAAGGGCCTGTGTGAGTCGAGAGCAATCCGTGTGGCCGAGATTCTTTCTGAAGATACTGCTTAATACCGGCCTTGATATTTACAATTATGTATGGTGCTTGGTGCTAATATAACATCGTCATCATCAAAACAGGGAAGCTAAAGAGCTAAAGCCATTCTTGACAAAAACAGGAAATTTTTTGAAAAGGAAATGGAGACAAACAGGCCTAATTTTCCACAAGAGGAAGAAGGCACACACAAATTATGTGAAACTTGATCAACTTATTGCATTTGCATGCTTTGGAATAGCCATTGAAGGTTATGTGGTACAAAATGCTCTAGCCCTTCTCTCACCTCTAATCTTCTAATGACTTTTAACCGAATAATTCTTCTTCTTCTTCTTCACCTCTAAATCTATTCATCGACCAATCCCCGTCTGGGTTTTAAACACAAGTGACAGATTTGCTAGAGTGGAAGAGGAACTTATTGTTGTGTACCGTCATAGATCACCCATTTGTCACCACCACTTTTACCCTCATCATTTTTACCTTTAACACCAACAGTCCATTCAATTGTGAAAGATTTTACAATGTTCTCCGAGAAAAAAACTCGTTTTCACATTTAAAACTTTTAAACGAAATTGCTCATCGAAGAAAAAGGACTGTCCCAGACCCACCGCTTATTGTTTTCAGCACAATGGAAAAGGGTTTACAGAATTGACAAAGTATAGAAGCACATATCATTTACCTGAAAACTTAACAAAATTTGACACTTTTTTGGTCAATTGTTTTCGGCTTTTGGTTCAAGTGTCAAAGGGAGTACAAAATGTTGAAGGGTGGGCTATTGCCCATTCGGCTGAGAAGCTATATGAGGCTGAGAGAGGGTGTTTTTGTTTGGTAAACTATAACTGTCATCACGCATGTATACACAAGATGTTAGAGAGAAATTAAGTGATGAATGAGGATAAATATTTAGAGGAGAGAAAAGAGAGGTTGATATCTTTTCCCCAAAAAAATCCTTCCTCCTTAAACAATTTGAAATAAAGGAATCAGCTAACGGATAAGAACGGTTCTTCTTTACAAAACCGTTTCATTCAAACTCCTCTCAACTCTGCCATAAATGACCTGTTGATATTTGACAGAAGGATCTCTCTCTCTCTCTCTCTCAAAACATAATTTTTATTTAGAGAAAATATTCTTCAAACAAGAAAAAAGTGCCGCTTTAATAAGCGCTATACTTAGAAACGTATTTAACTCCCATAATAGTAGTAATTGTGTCCAAAATAATCCAAATAGAAAATATTTTTTTTCTCTCTCTCTTGTGCACACACACACAACTCAAAAGCATTGTGCATTATGCGTATTTCACATTGTAGAAACGTCAAATATGAGAATACATGAGTTAAGAGAGAAGATAATAATAATAAAGAGTGTGTTGACTTCTTCCCTTCTCGCTGTCCGCTGTTCGAAATTACACACTGTACATTTTTTTCCTCTAGCTTTCCACTTAAAAGTTAATATTATCTAGTTTGCATAATAATGTGCCTACTTACTTAACGCTTTGTTCAACAGTTCTCATATATTCTCAATCGGCGAAAAGAAAAGCAAAGAAATAACGCAACTTGCTACACACACACTCGGCCGTTGTCTCTCTCAACAAGTATGTGTGTACGCGCGTACTGCGTAAGAAAACTCATGTAAAACATGTATTTTTCTTCACGGAATTGCGTAAAGGAGGGACAACATACAGAGAGCAACTTGTGTGTCTTAAGCTTTTGTACTGTAACGCGGATTATATTATTTTTTTGCTAATGAGTGGATAGTGGATTGGATAAAAAAAGAATGGAATATAGGCATTAAAAATGAAACACATATTTGCAAAATAGGGAGAGAGACAATAAGTAATCTAAAGTGAGTCAGTTTGTGTGCATTGTTTCCCCTTATCTTTTTTATGAATCTCTTTTAGCAAAGTATAATAACATCAGAGAAACATGCACACACATAATGCAATAATTATTATTTGGGTTATTAAATATGATTACGGTAGGGAATAGGATTACGTGTACTCACCTCATTGATAGTCCATTTAAAAAATACAACAGGCTCGACTCGTACTTTGTTGCTTTGAGTTCAGCCACAATATTATATATTTTTTCTT
The DNA here is from genome assembly GCA_034687055.1 of Heteromurus nitidus. Lineage (NCBI taxonomy): Eukaryota > Metazoa > Arthropoda > Collembola > Entomobryomorpha > Entomobryidae > Heteromurus > Heteromurus nitidus. Next base: position 34,243 of record JAQFZW010000160.1, on the reverse strand, counting down.
CAATGTTCAAAAAAAGGCACAGACAATAACAGCAGCACTCGCAGAGAGAATTTTTACTTTTGTGTGAGAAAACTGCTCAATTAATTAAGTCAGGCTTGTACAAATGATATTGTATACGAGTTCGCTTTACTCAGATGAATGCATACGTTGCCCGTGTTATATTTATGCCCTGCTCAACATCAAGATGACGGCTGATAGGCGCACGTTTTCTCTTGTTCAAACTTTGAAACTCTCGAGAATTAAAAAAAAATGTTTCCTTTAACACCCTCTCAATCAAAAGAAACAGTAGGGTGCTACACTTCTCTCCTCTCAGGCTTACTTATAACCAATATTGTTCAATTAGTGGTTCCTTTCGCAGCAAATTACATTTTTTTCTTTCGAATTCGAAACACGTACGAAGTTGTTACGTAGTACGATTTTCATTCACAACTTTTAAATCAGTTGCTCCATCGACTTAGTTTTTAAAAAAATTATATTAATTGATATAAGAATATATCGTTCATCTCCCTCTCCTCTCAGAGATTAGTCAGTTTAAACTCTAAATCCAAGTTCAAGAGACGATAAAAAATGGTTTCTAATTTAACGTCCAATTAATTTTAGCGCTTACTGGGTGAGCATAGTGCACTCGGTATAGAGGAGGTTTTCTATTTTTTAAATAGCTTTTATTGTGCTTGTGTAATTATTTATAACTGTTATCTCAGAAGAGAGGTGGATAGGTGAGGTACGCGTTACGTTATACAATTTTACACGTAACACACGCTTATATCACATAGTGCACCAGACCAACTAGAATTTACAATTGTTTAGTGTCTATCTATCTCGTTTTTTTAAAAACTTTCACACTTGTTACACTAATCGAGCTATAGAGCTATATTTATGTAAGCGAGTTAGAAAAAAATAGAGTTTATCTTAAAGTTTTTAAACATGAGTCCCCAGGAACAGAGCCAACTCTCAATACTATTTGTAGAATGTGTGGGAGTATACATAAGAGAGCGAGTTAGGCAATTATAAGGGATTCTTATCTCTGCACACATAAATATCAATGGATAACAATCATCTCTCGAAGTATTTAAATGGTTAGTTAACAGAATGATGGATGATGGTAATGTTGATGGCGCTTCTGTGGCGAAAAAGGAGTAGCGACATGCATCAGAAGGCTCATTTAATATATTAAAAAGTTTGACAATTAAAAAAAAGTTTTTTTTTCAATTCTAAAAATGAATGAAAAGACGTTGCCAAAAAAAACTTTTTGGAGTCACTTTTTCTTATTTAAAAAAATTTTCTACTCTCGATTCGATCCTTTTCTAATTTTTTCTCTTTTTCATGTCTGATGTGATGTGAGATGTGACGTGGTGGTGGTGAATTGAATATGATAACTCAATTTTTTTCTTCAAATGTTCACTTATTCACTTCTGTTTTCCTTCTTCTCTGGACGGTTGAGAGGAGTTGATGAATACTTCGCGCGAAGAGAAGAAAAATGGAGTAAAGCGGCTTTTGTCGAGAAGTTGAGTAGAGACACAAAAAAGAGACCTCTTCGCTTACATAAGGCAGCACAAACAATTAAAACAAATTTGCAATTGAATGTGATAAGAATCAAGGGAGAGTAAACAGTTAGAAAATTCTTCGTTTTCTTCTGCAATTTAATATATAATTTGCTTCACACTGTGTTTATGTTCCTCATATTTGCGGTCATAAAATTAGATATGAAAATTTTCTCACGGGGGAAACTGGAAGTGCATTCCTTCTCCTTCACTCTGATGTGTGTCAGCAATCCATCATTTCGAGAGAAAACACAATGTTTGCAAAAAACATTGTTCTTTTTTTGCAAAAAGAAACTATATGCCTATATTTCCCCTTCTTCGCAAGAATAAGTATACTTGAATGTAGCCACACCAGTTCGTACTTTTATGTACACCTTTTAAAAGGGTTTGGCTTCTCTCTTCGTCTCGCTCTTGAAAAAATTATGGTCATGTAATGCATGCAGTCAGTGAACTGGATATTTTTAACATGAATTCATTCCCTCACACACCCGGTTTTCCTCTTTATTTCTCCGCACTTGCTCTCCCCTATTTTGTGTGTGTTCATTGTGCTGTGCTACTCCTTCAACTTCACTTTAGAATGTCATTTCCTGTTTCTTCTCTACTTGAAGTTTTAAAAAATACTTCAACTCTTTCTCCTAAAGAAGGTGTACCGCATCAACCATATAAGACGAGCGTCTTTCGAAGTACAGGATGGCACCTCTCCTCACCCACCAAATGCTCTTTTTTCTCAATCCTGCAACTGCATCCTGTTTCCAACTCACCGCACAAAAACGCACAACATACACACATTCGCTGATATTTTTCTCCACGGTTTCTCCACCTGCTTCAGTTGTCACACAAAAGAGGAGTCACACAAGAAATATTATGGTTTTCGGTGAGAAACTCGAAAGAATGGAGAATGAGGTTCGTTCCACATTAACTGCTTTAAACAGAGCTCAGCAAAAATATGCAGTCCAGTGTGACGAGACCGAGTGCCACATTCACACACGGCTAAACAAAGGAGAACGCGCAACAACACACAGACACACACGCATTTATATTTTCAGAGCTTTTTTTATTGTGTGCAACTTCTGGGCGAATGCAATCTTTCACAATCCTTCTGACAGACATGAGAATCCTTAGGTTTTTTGTGCGTACAGACGACCACTCGAGAGTTCGTTTCAGCTTCTTTTTTATGATTGTGACGAAATGCATGCGAGATGCAATCCAACTGCAAGAGCTCAATCTTTGCCGCACACCAAAAACCAACAGAAATCTTCACCGAAATAGTCTGGCATCTAACGAACTGTTTTGTCCAGTCGAACTGCAAATACTTTTTTCTCCAAGAAGATGAGAAGAAGCACACAGAAGCTTATCATATATCGTTCTTCGATGTGGAGCCACACACTTTCTTCCCAAACGCACCCTCCGAGTTTGTATTTGTGGCGTGATAAGTTAAAATCGCTCCTTCACTTCACTAGTCTTCGGGAGGAACACTATTATTATAATGATTATTGGATTTGGTGAGTTTTAAAACGAGACTCTACTTCTTCTCCGTTTCCCCACTTTTTCCCCTACAAGGCAGTGTATTTATAGTGTTTTGCAGATTATCCGTCCATCTCCATTCTGCCCTTGCCTCCTGTGCTGCTTTAACTCACACTGACTGAGGGAATGAGATGAAGAGAAGAGTAGGAGCGGAATGGAATGGCTCCGTAAATGGATGTGCTTGATAAGGGATCCAAAGCGAGACTGTTGACTGTGTTCGAAGGTAACGCAGGAATCACCCTCTGATGAAGCACACACAAAAAAACTCGCTCTTGTATGCTCTCAACATACTGACAAGAGAAGCCTTTACTACAACAACTTACTACACAAAACACAACCATCTCACAAAGCCGCTACTCGCTACTCCATTGCTTTACTCGACTTGTATATATTTTTTCGTTTAAAATGATGATAGTGCATAATATGCGTAGAGATTGTGTTACTTGGGGCGAGTATCGCAATCGCAACAATAATGCATTCTGTGACTCTGAGGTAGATGCACCCTCTCAACCATGTGTGTGTGCATCTATCTCTCTCTTTCTCGCTCACATACAGCATCAGAGCATCCTACTCACCCTCTTTCTATTGTGAAGGTGGTAAGAAGTTTTCGAGCAGGAGCAGCAAAGCAGCGTCAACATTCCATCTAATAATGTAAATTGTATGCATGCATTCGTGGTGGTGGTGAATGTGAATGCCACACGAGAATTGAGAGGAGGAAGACAAGGCGAGAGAGGAAAAATAAGCGGTCTAGCGTAGTTTAAAGTAACGAAATCCAACTGCTTTAGGTATGGTATTTTTGCTTGTTGCATTTTGCTAGTGTCTCTCTGACATGAACCTGAATGAAGAAGAAGACTGGTTGCACAGTTGAGCCGAGCTGAGTGGAGTATAATACAGTTCTTTTTTTGTAATAAGGGATGATTTTGTACAACGCATATATATGCAATATACTTACATATTATGCAGTGTGTCTCTTACTTACTTTACTCCTTTCTGACTTCATCTTTCTTCTTCTGAACACGATGTTTTTTACTTCGTCTTGTATCATTGTGCAATAAGAAAATAGTAATAGTAATGCATTATGAGCAACCACATTCTTCTGTGTTTTCTTTAGAGAAATAAAAGGGAATGAAGGTGGTGGTGATGATGATGATGACGATGATCGTCATCGTATTGAAATTTTATAAGATGAAATAAAAAGCAAAGAAGGATTTTATATTTAAACTTAAGGAAGCCGAATGTGATACATAAATATACATGCCTCCACAAGTGCAGTGAATGTGCATCTGAACTGAATGCAGTTCAAGTGTATTGCATTTTATTATTGCATTCAAAAGTACAAAAAAATAAAATGCTTTCAAGAATTTTTCTTCTTCCCCGATTTGATTACCAAATATACGCGTGAGATTCGCCAGCGTGGTTTTTTCCACTCCCTTTTTCATTGATGGGGTTCGTGTTTAAATTAATGCTTTTTTGCAGTTGAAAATGCAGGTGTAATTTTACAACTACGCGAAATAGTTGAAATTTGAGACCGTTTACAAAAATTATATTCGTGATGACTGTTAAAACCGAGAACAGATAAGCTCGTCTCGTTTAGGCTAATGCTGTTATTCAATATAAAGCTGAGATTTTTCTCGCTTAGAATCGATATTTTGAAATAAAGAACATTTCTATGCGATATGGATTTTTTAAATGTGAACTTAAACAAGATAATGCAATTGAATTAGACTTAATTTTTTAATAATTTTCGTACTTTTAACTTCTCACATAATCTCCATTCAGCGAGAAATATAAATTTATATGCAATCGTGGTGAATCTTTTAAGTCATTTTCTTGGTCGTTCTTTTTTCTTCAAATTCACACGTGCATACTTGAGTTGAGTAGTGTGAGGTGCAGGAGCATACCTGATTTGGCACGGTGCTCTCAAGTTTCTTTTTCTTTTCGTGCCCTCTTTGTGATCCTTCTGATTCGTGAGATTGGTATTTTTTCTCTTAAAAAAGTAGAAAAAATATCAAGGATGAAATGTAGACACATTCCTTCTCGTTCCTTTTTGCTCTTTGTGAGCTATGTACGCTTTTAGGTATTGATGATATAAGAGAGAGAGAGAGAGAGAGAGAAATTTTTTCTCTTGAACAAATTGTACAAAAGTGTAGATAGCGGATTGGATAGAATATATTTCTTTGGAGAAGATATCACGTATATATATGTATATTCTCTTTTCGTTATGTCATCCCTCGCTCCTCCAAGAAAAGAAAGCGTAAAAAGGTAGCAGAGAGGCTTTAGGTCTGATTGTGATTTGTGATTCTATTCATTCATGATATTAGCTTTTTATCAGGAGATTTTTTCTGTTTTTGCTGTGCTCCCTTCGTCATTCCTCCCTAAAACCGATGTGGAGGTGTGTGCTGAGTGAAAAAGGACGTTTTTCTTGAAAGGCCATAAAATAATAAGCAGAATTAAGAGCTCTGAAGCATGCACACACAAAATCACACTTGCTTTAACAAATCTATGGATAAACTTTAACCTAAATACTAATACAATCAAAACATAAGTACGCCAAGGACTCAATTTTAAAACATGAAATAGACAAAGTCTCGGAAGAGATTTTCCATACAAACACAAAACCTCAAAAAAATCTAGAGCAAACAGACATTCACATCCGGTGAATAAGATTCTTGCCAAACTCCAGAAAAAATCTTGGGCAGACGGTGCAAGTTACACTACACTTCCAGACTTGCACACACGACTCTAATTTTTCTTCTTTTTTTGATGGAAACGGTCCGTCAAAGTAGAACTTTGTTTATGAAATGGTGTGAGCCCCAAACTCCCCAACCAGAACGAAACAGTGTTTAGAAAGATTGATTTCCTTTCAAGAAAAAACTAACTTGACTTAAGGTCCTTAAAGGTACAACCGTGTAAAATATATTCAATTAGCCGCTTCCCCTCAAAATACACTTTATTTTCAACTTAAACCATGCGACCACCATACCACCCTAATGAGAGAACTTCAAAGGTTACCCTCCTTCACTTCACCGGAATATACACAAACTTTGTTAGAATATTTTCCATGAGAAGAGCTCTTTTGTTTCTCAGGTCGTTCATGATGATGAATCATGATGTGTGAGCAAGCATTATGGGGGAAAATCGTAAGGACATCATGAATAACATTTTCTTCCTTCAAATTCAAAAGGGTTGTATGCCTTCTCCTATCTTAAGCGACATTATATCCGTCCAATTCCAAATGAAAAACCATGTCTCATGACACATGCGTCTTGTTCTTGTCTTTCGAAAGGTTCGAATGAAAACAAATAACTTTGCCCTTTTATTTTACTTTCCTCCAGACCCGAAAGAGCAACCTTACACCTAAATGCTCATTCAGTGCTGATACACACAAACTAATAAATACAATGGCGTGTAAACCTCGTATCATTTTGTTGCATCTACTTTTAATATATTTTGAGTCTCTTATCTCATTCTTCCTACCGTACAAAAATATATTTATACTAACTCTCTTACATAATACCACGCATATTTTTCTTCTTCTTTCTGTCTGTCTCATCCTTAGCTTAGTCTCCTCATCTTCATACAAAAAATCCAAATTCCATTCTGTTTCATTAAATTCGTTGAGAAAAAATTACTTCTTTCATATTCATCGGTTTGGAATTGGAAATATTTCTCTCGCCTCTACTGTTTGATACGCTATCATATAAGACAAGCCATTAATCACTTTGAGAAGAAGAGAAAAAAGATCAGTCAGCCATCATAAGTCCTCATTTGAGTTTGGGTAATATCACACAATAAAAGGCAAAAAGGGTTGTCTTTGAAGGAATGATGATGAGCTCTGTTCAATACTATTTTCTCTCTATTCCTTCTCCGTTAGCACATCCCTCCATTTATCCCACAATTTCCGATGGTACAATATTATGAAAGCTTGAACACACCTTTTCCACTTGCCTCGTGTCATTGCCAAAGCCAAAAATATAAAACTTTATTTTTCACTGAATTTAACATTGACTTTGAGTCTTCTTTTGTGTAGCATAGGGAAGCCTTTAGTCTGCTTAACAATTTTCTCTCGAGACCTCGAGAGAAAGGCAAAAAGGGCTAAAATGCGTATATATATATTCCCCTTCATCATCATTCGTCATCAAAATGTGTATATATCCATTCATTGGATTCAACGGCATGAACGACACATAAAAATATAATTATTAATCATTACTGTACTTTGGGGAGTCGTATGTGCTTTCCTGTAAATATTTTGATGACGCTGATGAGGGATCCAGCTCCATAAGCCTTCTCATCATCATGACTCTCATTTATAATTCAAGGAGTTCATTATTGGCAACAAGTTGTTTGGAATAATAGGATATGAAGGAGGGGACAACCGAGACAAGGGGAAAGGGATATCATAAATTTTTAAATCCATTTTTGAAAAAGTCACAACTCACAAAACTCCATTCCATACCTAAGCCCATGCAAATAAAGTGAATATATTTTTAACGGATTACTGATGATGACGACATAATATTCTTATAATTGCGAGTTGGGATGTAGGAGTAGCAAGGCGTACAATATGCACGATGTGATTACAATATGATGTGAGATTAGGGAAAAGCGGGATGAAAATTTTCTTAACTACACATTTCTTTTTTTTCCTAACTTTTCTTATGGATGAGGGGCGGAGGGAGAAGAGATAAAGAAGACAATGTCTTCCCTAATAAGACGTGACATAATTTCCTTTCTTTGAAAGATCCTTCCTCCATTATATGAACACGACGCGATGGTGTACAGGAGCAGAGAGGAATTTTTTTGACATTGTAAAACTAAATGGAAGAAGGGAAATTGTGTAAGTTCATATCTTATGCACACAACAATGCCTTTTTATCAAGAATAAGGAACGCTTTTCAGGTAAAATTTATTTGGAGCAGGGGAAGCAGACAGGAACTTCTGCCGTTAGGAATGTAAATGCGTTTTGCAGGTAAAAAATATGTACGTACACGTAACTCACAACTCACGGCAAGGTCGTGAAAATATGAGAGAGAGAAAAGGATATTGCTATATGCTCTTATCTCATTTCTCTTTAAAAGAATGTGAAGTATTTTTTTCTCACAGTTGAGCATTTTTACGAGCACAACATATTATTAATAAAGCAATTTTATCTAACTGGCTTTAGAGAGGAATTTTTTGCTCATTTTGGTTTGGTGTTATCCGACAACACGGGAAAATAAGTTAGTGAATGTGAAATGGGCACCTAGAAAAAGTTCAATGTATTCATTCATCACGTCAGAGAAAAGGTGCACAAAGCATTTTAGATAAGAAAAATTTGTCCCGATTAGAGGAGGCTTCACCTGACCGAGCTAATAGGATTTTTTTCGGTGCAGCAGTCGTGAACTGCATTTCGCCACCAAGCCCATATTGCATTCGAGAAATGAGAGAATCCTGATTGATTTCTTCGGAGTTGTATGTATATACGAACCTGGCGGATCGTTACAAAAATCCGATGATTAATTACAGCTTTAGAGCTTAAGTATCAATCGAAAAGAATTGAATTTGAAGCTCGGGAGGAGAACATTACAGCAAAAAGCAAAATGTTTTGTAGGTGTGACAGCTGGATTGGTGAGACAATTGCCACATACGAAACGACGACCTTCAATCAGGAATCGAACTTAAGACAAAAATCCTATTATTGATGGACTTGACTCAATTGAAATGGGAGACTAGAGAGATGAGGGAGAAAGAAGAAACAAGACAAGACAGAAAAAAACTATTTTTACCATCATCATCACCACCACCACCATAAACTGCACATATCATCCTTTATACCTACACACACGAAATTGTACACTTAACTTGAAACCGCATTCAAATATAGGCATCCATTACAAATCCAATTTTCTTCATGATTGAATCCTTTGCAAAAAGAGAATCGTTCGGCGAGAAAGAGAAAAAAACTGCATATCGTGCTCGTATGAGACATCGTCAATAAATCAGAATCAAGACTTCTCTATTCTTGTGAACCCACGAAAAAAAACTTGAAAGAAAAAGGGAACCATGAACTTTTTTCTTCGTGATGCTTATGGGATAGAAGATGACATGACTAAAAAGGATCCGAATCCGATGCACCTTGGCCATCATATGGCTTTAAAACAATTTCATTCGTCTTCCACACTTTTCCACTTTGATTTTGATCTCAATGCAAAAAAGTCGGTGAAATGTTCCACAAAAAGAAGGTTTTTATGCAATATGTTTTCAGAGACTCACTCCTCTGCATATTATTACATTACACAATCCATTGAGAAGAAAGTAGGCAAAAATAATCCTATTGCGTGACTATATTTTTTTTGAAAATCAAGAGACTCCTGTGAACTCCCTTTGCGCATTGTCTACATTTTTCAATATATGTATTATTGTATATATTTTTTTAGAAAGAGAACCACAAAATTTATAAACATAAATTTTTCTCTCTCGTCTTCTCATCATCTTATTCCTCGCTGACTTTATACGAGTGCATATTTATGTATATAGGCATAAGCCGACAAAAGACTCATTTTTTCTCTCGAGGCGAGCTCAAACATTTTATTATTTGCTCTAATAGGACTCCTACAATCACTCACAGTCAACAACACACACACACACATACACCGACGAAAACAACCTTGCTTACGGTACACTGAAGGCTGTCTTTTCTTTTTTCCCATGAAATAAAGTAGGATAAAAACGGAATGATTATGAAGGACAAGACGAAGAAGAAGGGAAAAAAGCCGACCGGTCCGAGTCCACTTGGGTCCCACAAAATATGCTAAAGTAAGCACACAACTACTTGTAGCTTTTTACTTTACTGCCTCCACATTACGGAGAAAGATATTTATTTATTTATATGCATAGGCACAGGTAGATATGGTTGATCGCCTAATGAAACAAAAGTGTATGCATGAATGCACTTATGCCCCTTCTGCGGTCCATCACAAAAACATCGACTTTTTGTGCATACACCCTTTCTATAAAAAATCTATTTGCCATCGCTTCGTCAACCTGCAAGTCATATGTCGTATACATATAAATATTTAACAAGTACAAGCTAAATTGGTTAAGGCACACAGCTCAAGAGGTTATAAAAGGACGACAAAATAGAAAAAAATATATATACTTTTTTCTAAATACTTCTCTCTCTCTCTCTCGTCCTTATCTCAAATCCATCTCCGTATTTCTCCTTTTCTAGTCAATAAACATTTCTCGCAACAATATTACATCTACTCAATCTCCATCTCCTCGAGCTGCTGAAGATGAAAAAAAATTCTTTTATATTCGAGAATACACCGATATAATGTTTAGTTTCTCTCTCTCGTTCTTCATGAGATTAGTATTTATTGGGTTGTCACTGAACCTATCCGCATATTTTCCCCAGAAGTGAGCACATAAAAAGACATGAGTTATAATATGCCACAAAGGTTCACCTAACACACACACACTCCTTTTTCCCGTTAGCACATCTTTCGATTCTCCAATGTTCCCAACCTGAGTGAAGTCGAAGTGTCAAGGTTGCTTTTTTATTCATTTTGAATAGCTCTCATTTCTCTGCCTATACATATTTTGTTATATTATTTATAAGAATGTATGTAGGTAGACTAGCTACCGAATCGCTCTTGATGATGATGATGGTCTAGGTGTGAGGAAGATGATATAACCTAGAAAAAAGTAGTCTTCTTCATAGTTCAGTCTCTCTTGTGTCTGACGGACGGAGAAATAAATTGGAGGAGACTCGAAAAAAATGTATGTGAACATTTCAACAAATGATTGTCAGTCGTTGACTAGACTGAATGGAATGTGCATATGAAGAAGAAGAAGACGAAAAAAATGAAACTAAAAACAGCTGGGGTTTATATATGCTTTTTTTATATTACTCAAACTTGTTTAACAAATTTCTATTGACTTTGACAATGATGCTTGCTTGCTCCTCTCTCTCGTTTTTTGTTGTGGGTATCAAGTTACAAATTTGAAACGCTTATTAATGCCTTGTCACGTTTGAAGTATTTCTACAGAGCCTAATATAAAGACAAACTTCAATTTTTCCCCAATGTCCATTTAATTATGTCACCACTACCGCCGTCATGCAGCTACCGTGCTTTTAAGCTTGAATAGATTTTTGACGAATTTGGCAAGATGTAGAAAAAAGTAACTGTATTCAGATGATTTCTGAAGGTAATTTATGAAAATGAAGGTGTCAAACCTTGTTTGACCTTTTACCTCCTTAAATAAAAGGCTGCCGATGATGTTTTACTCGAAAGAAACAAAGAACATTTTTTCAGCTACTCTTTAGCTCCTTTTAAAGAATACAAAAATCCTGGTTAAATAATCTCAAGAATGCTGTGACATTTTATGGCGTTTTGAATTTTTTTAAAAAAAAGTTGCCGATGTACATGCACATTCCTTCTATGCCGCTGATGGTAGCAATTTTGTGAACATGAAACCGAAAGAAGATTTGTGAAGCCGATAAGAATCCGATCAAACACTGCATTATGATCATCACGCATGAATATATAATATTATGCATTTCTAAATTTTTATATGAAACCATCCCAAGAATCCTCTTCCTCCTTCTCTTTTTAATGTAATCACGGCGTAATCATGCTCATAATAATAATAGCATTATGCCATTTTATATTCGAATTCAATACCCGAAACTCGCAGGAAAAGTGAGCAAAAGAAAACCAATAAAAATGAAAACAAGAACCTGTTTTACGTTTTAAAAAATTCCGATTTTCCACTTTTCCCCATCTATGGCTATTTTACACGGCATATTTTTATGAGTTTTTTGCAAGGAATTTTTCAGTTTGCACTAAGCATCATCATCGTAGCATGAAAATAGGGAGCACATTTGAGTAAAATGCGATGATATAAAGTATAAAGTTATAGACAACGACTTGTATTTCACCTAAACAATAATAATTACAATGAGGTGACTTGCTCATCTAATCATCGTCGTCAACCAAAATCATTCTCGGTCCGGTCCGGTCTTTGAAGATTTTTTAAAATATTTTAAAAGAATCTCACAAAAAACCGTAAGAACAAGTGGAAAATATAAAATGTATCCCTATGTTATCTGTCTTTTCGGAACCAAACCAGGTAAAATACTCGTCTTGATCAGCAGGCCTACAAATAATTTCTGAAAGAATTATTACCAGCTTGCATGCAATGCAAAAACCCCTTGGAGAGCTCCCAGACAGAGTTAGTAAAACATGTTGCATTTGCGATTTGCACAAAAAAATCAAAATTGCAATATATTTTTCTTGGTTGGACTCCGCAAAAAAAGAAGGATGAGTGAAGATGATTGAAAATTACATTGGTATAATGTAATTAGCTTATTAAGCGGCACAGCCACAGCTGAGAGGGATATGAGAGAAGGAGCATCTTACAATCTCACATCGAGGATGATTGACGCTTGTACAAAGAGTTTAGGACAGGCTAATATCAAAGATTTACCATGACTCTTGGTGTGCTTGATGATCGTTGCGATCGTCGTGAGGATGATGAAGATCAACTAGGGTCTGGGTCAGTTTTTCCCAGCTGAAAGGATGGATATTTGCATCACAGCGTACACTTCTAAACCAAAATATTCCTTTTATGTTTGCCTTTTGCATATTATTTTTATGAGCTGAGTATTGCATTAGACTTATTAGAAAGAAACTAGCTGGGATGTATATGCGGTGGGAAGAGAATAAAAAATTCTCTCTACTGTATTATTATTACGGTCATATATTGGCCATGATCATTATGATTATTCAATCCGGGTATGAAAGGTAATCTTCATTTTTACACGCTCATTATGATTAGGTTTTGTAGTAGGTATATACATGGTTGTTTTTTATATTCTTGGGGTCATTGTTTACGATACGAGCTTGCGCAGAGGTGTGCAAAAAATATTCAAACTTTGAGTAAAAATGGATTTTCAGGGGTTGACGGGTTAACTTATTTTGTGAATGGAATATTTTGTGAATGAATGAGCGAGGGAGGTTGTGTGCAATATCATGTCAAATTCATAAATATATAGTCTAAACTTTAACGTCGACCATGCTTTAATTTTTTATGAAAACGTGTAAGCATTCACACAGGTTGTGGGCACGTTTTAGTCCGGTGAATTTGGAAACGCGCAATTGAAGTAAATAATATATGCAAAACTCTCATAAAAATATTACTTTAACTAATCACTCATTTTGATCAGGATATAGTACAAACTTATTAGTAACGCTGTTTTCCACATATTGCATATCAATATGAAATTATCACACTGTGTAAACATTATCGACTAATTAATCTTTCCAAGAGTAACATATATGCAAATTACTTGAAAGTTGTTTCCCCTTAACGTTTCGTATGAGTATCATTAGGATCAAGCTGTATCCAATCAGAATGACACATGCAGTGACACATTTTGTAGATTTTTGCTTGACGTGGAAAATTAATGTTTCTAGAAATCTTAATCAGATTCTTACAAGTTAGTTCACACATATGCGTTATACAATCTTTCAAACTGCAAACTCATTCTTTATTCTGATTGCTAAACTTGACTAAATGTTTGACGCGGTTGAAGGAAAATTTAAAGCTAATTGTCTCCCTCCTCTCATGAAATGTCGAGTGATGAATTATTTTTCATGAAATCTTTTTTTATAAATTAATATTTTTGACAAATTTCGTGACAAGAGTGTGAGATACGTGCACTTGACCGTGAGTTTTTTATTTTTGACAACCGGAAAAACAGTAACCGTAATAAAAACAATTCCTCCATCCATTTATGGTCTACCAAAATAAATTTTAAAGCTTAAAACTTTTCTCACCTTCCTTTTGCTTTACCTAAATGTTAAACAGTACTACCTGCCTCGAATATAATTTTTTTCAGACATTTACATCATTCATATTTGCTTAGATCAAGAGAAAGGAAACTTGTTCAAAACGAGATTAGATTATCACATGACAAAAATAACGTTTTTGTGCATCCTCTACTCATCCTTGATAACAATTTTTTTCGGCTTATCCCATAATCCACAATTTAAGCCAAGGTTTAAGTATTAAGTAATGCAGAACATGAAAAAAATTGGGAAAACAAATTTCTGCTTTGTGTCACTGATACACTAAATGAAATCATATTAAGCGACCTTACACTTGAGTTTTGAGACTGCTGTGACCACGGAGCAATAAAAATTTTCAATCTCTTCAACTCTAGAGGTTACAAGTTATATAGTTACAGCGCTAATTCCATTTTATGACTCTCCGAGAGGAAGAAGCCTCTCAATCTAGCTGAATGAATTACACGAACCTTTTATACAATTTTTGTTGCCTCATCTCTCTTCTCTCTTACATTGTAAAATTGGTAAATCCTGTGCAGACTTCTGGGAATCACGTGCATTCCTCCAAACAAAACAAACCATTTTACAACAACACCTTTCTTTTATCAACCAGCTAAAAATATTTACCTGGGTACACGCTGCTCGTGTACCCAGGGCGCTTACCCACGCTTCTTCTTCGTCTAATCTTTATAAAAACAGTACCGTTCAGTCTGCATGATATGTCAGTCAGTCAGTCCACGTCCGTTTTTCCCCTCTATTCTTATCAATTGCAGAAAATATATAGTGCCTATATATACATACCTACCAACCATCACTCATATTGAGCCAAGCCCCATCGTTTCTCTCTTTTTTTCTTGAGAATTTCACATCCTTCTTCTTCTTCAGTGAATCGTGTAAATATACACTTGTGACTAGTCTAGTCTCGCTCAAAAATATGATACAATTTTTTTCCTTCATTTTCTCTGGGAAATAGGTAACCATTTTTACCATAAAATCTCGAGAATTTCCGTAATTTTTCATTTTCTTTCTGTATACAAGCTTCGTCAGTAAACTGCACCAGACTACTCCCATCATGTCTGATATACAACTGGTTTTTTATATTTCATTTTAATCTGATGATGATATGATATGACATGATGATGATACGAATTTCAGTCCTTTTTCTAGGGATTCATATAATGCATTTCTAAGGTTTACATTGTGAACCAAACCAAGCAAAAATTATATTATTATTCTTATTGAAGCAATGCAAAGATGTAACATAAAGCTTCTGAGTATCTTTTTTCATTATTTTTTACAGCAACAATTGATATTTGCTTCTGTGCTACTACGACACATTCCTTCCCGAACAGAAGCTTAATTCGCAAAAAAAGAAACGGGCTTTTTGTCTTATTAAATACAAATGATGCGTAGCTGAGTTAGTAATATTCTTCGTCTTTTTTACGAGTCCCTATTTGGAAAAAATATATGTGTGTGAATAGTGGAACAGTAATATGGATCTTAAGACGCATATTATGAAATGTGTTTAGAAATTATCACATCACATTTCTTAATTTTCAACATATAAAAGGCTGGATTAGGCAGATATCGCACAGTGCATATAATTTGTGACCCAAAACAAGAATGAGAAGGAGAGAAATAACGGGAATTTTTTTTTTCGGGAATACTCATTGTGTAAGGAAATGTAGCGTACATCTTTTTAGAACTCATTTTCGCTAAGGAGCACGCATGCTTGCAAAAAAAACTCCCAATTAAATCTGCATAATGCCATTATCCCCTTCTTGATACAGGTATTGTGCTCCTTTAAAAAATTAAAATCCTCATTTGCCCTTCATTCCAAAATGAAAAAATAAAATCTTTTGCCACAGCATACGGATCCGTATGACTTTGCATATTTTTTTGTTTTTCATCCACATCCACATTACTGCATGCATTCTGCATACCTTCCATTTAATCGTCTGTCTAATCTCGAAGAAGACAAGCTAGCCCATAATTTATATTTTTGGTGACAGTGAAACGTACGAGAATTCATCATATTCAGCGAGATAGTCTTTTAGGAAAAGGATCCTCATCAGATTAAATTCATGATCAAGAGAAACACTTGAGGGATTAAATATATTTTTTAGCTGAAAGGCTCCTTTACAAATTTTCTTATAATATTAACCTCATCATTGGGCTACTACCACGAACGACTGTGTATATTGTATATTCATTTTTATGTGGGTATTTCCTCGGATTGCTACCTACTTAAGCAGGTAATTAGTTTTGTACAAAGGACCGCCCATAGTTAGGTGAATACACAAGTAATCCCTGGAGTAGCTGTATATATCTCTCTCTCAGGCTTATCAAGTGTTTTTATGTTATTTTTCCTTTTGAATCAACCGTATAAATTAGGCGATCCTTATGAGAGCGGCGAAAAAAAGAGTGATAAAGAGCAGGCGGAATTCGAAGTCTTGATTGTTATCCCTTCTTATTCATCTGTGCCGTTAATTTCCATAAGAGGAAGAGAGACTCTGTCTTGATCTTGATGCAACGAATCATCGCTATCTAAAGAGCCACGTAACCGTTACGAAAGGAGGAAAATATTAGTGTGAACGTGGAGGTGTGTAGTAATCTTATTAAGTGCTAGGATCCGTAAGGTCACCGAAATGACATCAAGTCTGACCCAGACTTGATAAATGGGAATAGCAGACGAGATTTTGCATTGAGAGAAGTAGGTGGCTTGGTTGATCCATGGAAGATATCGACAGATAATTAAATTTCTCCCAGGTCACAGAAGAGGGTAATTGACTCGGAGGAATGAAGCAAGTTTTTTTTGCGTAGGAAGTCAAGTGGATGTGGAGTGGTGGAGTGAATCATTCATTGATATTCAATATACATTTTTTGTAACAAATTGACAGTGTCTTAAAGACATTGAAAATGTTTCTGACGTAAGCTCCAAAAAAATATTTCCGTTATTTTACAACGGACACACTCTCGATGAGAAATGACAGATATTAATTCAGTTTGGAGAAGAAGAAAATAGGTACTCTGCATTTGTGAAGTCTTCTCCACCCCGACTCGTCATCAAGATCACTTGAGAGTGTCGAAGAAAAACAAACACAACGTTTTTCATGTGAGACGCCAGCAGCCATCAGAGATAATACAAGGCAGATATACGAAAGCCAGACATGTCTGCATTACTGCAGAAATGAAACATATTTTCTCGATCACACAAGTCGCCCTTCTTCCCTAATTTTTATGGGATTCTGGTGTAATCAGCATGAAGGGCGCAATCCACATGAGAAAATTGAAAAAAAACGGAAAATATATTATTTCCCCTTTTCTCATCGTTATCATTTTGTGTGAGCAATTTAATGTGTGTATGCGAGTGAGTTTAGGGTGCAGATGGTACTTTTGCAACTCTCGCAATCCAATATTGTTTCAATATGATCTACTTCAAGGAATAAACCAACAACAACAACAAGAACACCCATTTCAAATTGAAATTGCAAACCATCTCACTCGTCACATCACAAAGGGAAAAAGCCGAAGAGAGCATTTAAAAAATTAAAATTCAATCAATGTACCGTAAGTAATGTTCCTTGTAGAATTGCACGTTTGATACGATTCTTTTAATGCTCACTGCCACCCATACAGTTGTCATTTCAGAATGCTTGAAACAAGTATCAAGATAAAAGAAAAGGGAGAAAATTTTGCTCGAATATATAACATCCTTTCTGCCATTTTCAACTAAACTTGTCAGTGTGTGCGCACTGTTTACCTCGCGAACAATAATAGAGAAACATGTTGTTTTTATCGAGCACGTAACGTGTCTGCATAAGCAGAAGCTTTTATGTGTTCAGGTAACTCAGATAAGGATTATGTTTTTCTTGTAGCCTATTTGTGTTGAACAATTTTAGCTCAACTTATTACAATTTACTTGCAAATTGAGCAAATTGAGCTGAACTTGTGTGGCGTTAACTTATTTTTAATTTGAATCCACGTTTTCAAAGTAAGGTAGATAGTAAGAGAAGAGTGTCTGGGGATCGTTTGGTATGTGATATCCTTCGCTGACTTTGTCAATGTCATGATGAATGTGAATGAGTGGCTCAAATATGCACATACACATATTCTATTAAATATGAGGAACATCAAATTGAAGAAGAAGGTTGTTGGTCGATCAAAGGGATTGTTTGTATCCAATTAAATTATTTCAATCACATTTTATACTCATTGGGAAAAGGCATAAAAAGAGTGAAGAGCGCGTGGGCAGGGCCGCCCCGACCATCATTTTGTGTTGGCTTGGCTGACGCTAATAAATAAACAAAGCAATCATAAATTGGATGCACATGTGGAAACCCATACTTGCAATCATGCAAGACATACCCTCAACAATAAATATATCCTCAAAGGAATTACAGCAATAATTGCATAAGTCACATATGAAATGGATCATATCGAAGCCCAACTACCTAAAACGAGTTCACTGTAACAGCTAACAGCAATCAATTACAAGACTCCTTACACGACTCCTGTTCATCATTTTTCCAAATGTAAACAATCAGACATTTAAGATGAAATAATTATTACTCACTTCTTTTTTGATAACTAATCAAGGTTGAGTAAGTTACGACAAATTTCATATATGTAAATATTATAAAAAGTGTAGTGAACAGTGGCGATGATGCATATAATATGCGCAAAAGCTTATATAGTTTTTTTCTTCTTCGAGGATCTCTTTCACTGTCAATTTCCATCAAGTGTAATAAACTTCTCTTTAAAAGAATGACAGAGAAACCCAAACCCAACCCAACGCACCCAAAAAAAACAACAAAACTTTTTTTTTCAGATGACATTTCTGACAACCATTTTGGCTCCGTAGTCCGTCTCTGTTTTTCCTCAGCTCCAAACTATCCCAAAGTGGACGAGGACGAAGGAGGGTGAGGGTAGGCTTTTCGCAGATCAGAGAAGATCATTGACGCGATTTTTTCTTGAGTATTTGACCTGAATGGAATTTTTGAAAGTGACCATACCATACACACACACACATAAATGAATTTTTATTCATATTGCGCAATCTCAATTCTTCTCCGTTCGTCGTACCCCCACAGCCACAACACAGACAGATGCAATGTCATGAACTTAATTTTCATATAATCGTATATAAAAACATAGTTTTTGATGATGACTTTGACTACTCGAAAAATACATTTTATTCTGCTACCACTCTGACTCCCATAAAAAGTGAAGACATAAGAGATCTAGGACTAGTTTTCCGTTTGGCCTTGCCTTGTCTGGCCTATCTCACCATCAAAAATGCTCTTTTCTCTATAACGATTAAGGATCCAATCCAATCCAGCACAAGATATATATTTTTTATTATTTTATGTGGAGTTTACAGTGGCCCATCAATAAATCTCCGTACATTGATCTGACTGATTAGACATGGATCTGCCTCCCTTGGAGGGAACACAAAATCTTTAAAGAGAATCAGATGGCCTAACACCTTCCACGACAGGAATGATGATTAAGTGGACAACATCAAAATTGCATTTTTACTCTCGTCGTCCACACTGTAACACAACAGAGCTCCTCTACTTCTACGTAATCGTAGTCTTGTGTCCTGTTTTTTTATTATATCATCTCGCAGACTATAAATTGTTGCAGAATCATGTCTACTTGTTCGTATCCCGAATAAAATGAAATGGAATGAGAGGATCGTCGTGATGATTATCCCGATAAATATTGCTCTTTAAAAAGGAGTATATTAAAAATTCAACTTATTTTCTTATATAAAATGATGAGCATTGATCATATAAGCGAGTTAAGTATGAAAAAGACAAAAACAAGTATTTTTTATCAACATATCCTTCGAAGTTGGGTTTGGGACTCCCTTCGAAAAATAAAGCATTTTGTGTATATATCTCTTCTCTTATCGAGAGCAAGAGTCATGCCCAAAATGTTTCGAATAAGAATTGTTGTTATTTTTCTCGAGTATTTTTTCCTCAATTTTCATCTCGAGATGAATTGACAAGATAAACAAGTCGGACAAGGAGGAAGATTTTACGAGATTTTAATGTGCAAAAGTCAATGGCACTGTGATCATCGAATGAGTATGGAGACGAGTTATGAGGGGTATTAGTGACTAATAAAAACTATTTGATTACCTGCTCGTCTTGCTTCTGTTCGGGTTGCTCCTGCTTCTCCTCCTTCGCGTTTCTCGTTTTGAGACGATGACGATGAAGCTGATGCTAATGATGACGAGGACTGGGAGGATGTTGACAAAAGTTGAGATGTCGAAGCGTTTTTGTTGTATGAAGTCTCCTCTCGTTTCCCTGAAGCTTCTTCTAGGGCAGATCGAGAACGGACAGGTGGACGAGGAGAAGAAGAGGATTCACAAGTTTTCCTGTTGCTGATTCTGTCATCTCCAGCTTGTTGATGATTATCCACATTTTTCCTTGTCGGACCGACGAAATCTCGAGATTCAGATGAGTTCTTGACAGGAGAAGAAGTCACCGAAACTGAGTTGCAAGTGGTGGATGCTGATGCTGCTGACGACGAGGAGCAGCTCCTGATGATGCCTTCCTCCTTATTAATTACTCTTGGTGGTGAGCAGACTAGCTCCCAGTCTGCGTTACCTTTACTCTGAGTGCCTGTAGCAGTAGAGTCACCTCCACAATTCACTCGTGACAGCGGAGCTTCTAATGAATTGTGTCTGGTTGTGGAGTGCACGTCACAAGCCAACAATTTCTCATTCCGTTCCCTAATTTTTTCAACGAGTTCCCCACTCTCGGCCAACTTTTCCTCCACTTGATCACTTGGGATTCCACCTGTACCAAACACAAAATAATTACAAAAAAATATATATATTAAGTCGGGTTTTCTTCAAATGAAATGTAGTGAATAAGCATAGGCTGCTGTAAAAAATTCGGTATAAGACAAAAGAGCAGGAGAAATATGTGCAATGTTTCTTTTCATCATAAAGCATATTTAGTCAAGTGTCCGAACTCCGAACATACAAAAATCAAGTGTACACACTTGTATTTAGTAGAAGTGATATTAAACAGTTATATGTGTTCAACCATATGTAACGGCTTTTATCAAGTCAAAGGCCCCAAAATACATAATAAATCTTTTCAGATCAACTGCAAATTCATGCGTTAAAAATCGCTGTATTTTTCGATGACGTGATCTCTCATGTGTCCAGTCTAAATACTATGCATATCTTTAAAAAATTTGTAAGCTAGATTCAGTCACACACTTTGACTGTCACGTTCAAGCAGTGTGTGCAATGCAGAATATTGCTCTCTTCTTCATTCATGTCATTGTTGATGTATCAATGCCAAAAGTGGACAGAGGATGGACGAGGGGATAAAAAAAACAACAAACGTTAAAGAGGATCTTTCTTACGTCACTTTTTAAAATAAGGCTTTTCTCTCTTTCAAGAACACTCTGTAATCCTTTAAAATATGCTTGTGCTCTTCTTCTCCTTCTCCACTTATGCTTCATTAAATGGCAATTGTCCGCAGCCCCGCATAAAAAATTTGTCTCAAGACATACATACCTAGATTGTGTGCGTGCCATAAGAAAAGAAGGAGTATATTTTTAGGACGTTCACCATTTAATTCCTCCACTCCACCACTCGAACTAAACTATTATGCAAAAAATAATAATCACATGTCACGGTCCGCGGTCCGGGTTTTTGTGGTCATTCTCCATTCCAAAATAAAATAGTTGGAGGTTGGAGCAGTGACACTTGATTGAAAAAAGTGGGCAACAACGACACTATTGAAGTAACTGCATTGAGAAAAATGTATGGAAGACCCAAGAGAGACGCAAAACTGTATTTGTACACTTCCTTTTCTGCTTCAGAAACCCGTAACCTTTATAAATTGTATTGAGAATAACGTCCACCTCACCACCACAAGAAATAGACAAGTTTCTCCATTCTGTACGGTCATTATTCTCTTGTTATGACAAAAGATAGATATATGGCATATATTGTGTTATCAAGTCAATATGACTTTGTGGCAATTTGCAAAGAAAATAAATGGAATGAATGCGAAAAAAAGTTGGATATGAGCAAATGGAATTTGTATCGGATATTTTATGGGAGGCGGAGAAAACCCAAGAAAATCTGGTTTTGAAAAAATGAGTATATGTGAAAACGCACTCTATTGATATTATATGTACCGCTACGTTTCCCCTCTCCACACGAGACATTATTGCATTGGATTTTTGTACAGAGAAGGAATCTGTATCGAGTATCAATCACGGCAACTTATTTTTTTTCTTCATAAAAATTGTGTTGTTTAAAGACACGAACAAGGATCATCATCATTTTCTCGTCATGTATCTTGGTGGGACACTATAGTTTACTAAAGGAATGTGTATGTCTGCTGTTGTGCCGTGCCTTAGCGAATGATTTTTAATGGTTCAACTTGTTTCGCTTAAGCATTCACACAATTATGCAGTTACTAACTGGCGGCATGCGACCATGAAAAATCAGGATCAATATCAATCATTCAGAGTAATTTTAAACTGTCAAAAACGCAATGAATCTTGATGCTTTCCCGTTAATCCAACTTGCATAAAACTAAATACTCTTTCTTGTTCTCTCTCTACGAAGCAAATGAAGAAATGGAAGCAGAGAGCTCATAAGAAGAGCTCTGTTGCTCTCTGAAACACATAAAAATATATATATGAGCTCCCTCCTCTCTTCCCACAGGATGTTTTTGTTAAGTAGCCTTCAGGTGATTTAGTGGCCTGTTGAAACAACTATTGCCGGGTTGAAAGGTGTCTGCACAAGGTGTTAAAATCTCTTCACCAGAGAAGCTTCTCTCCTTTATTCTGCAGACTGCAGAGGGGAAAAGATAGCAGAAAAGATAAATACTGCCATCAATTCTTCAACCTGCCGTTTCCCGTTTTTCTCTTATTACCCGCAGGAAACAGCCAAGGGAGCAGAATGGCAGATATAAAACTAAAACTTGCTCTTTGATTTTAACTTGTTCGTTTTTTTTTCGTTAATTACACAATGTGGAGAAATGAGAGCTTACTCCACACTCATGCAATCAGGGTGAAGAAGAAGAAGAAGAAGGGAAAACAGAAAACTGAGCGTGTGGTGATGCTGGTGGTGGTCTTGCTTGTAGCAGTGGGGCTTTATTTTGCTCCCTAATTTGATATAAATCGGTGGCCTAATGAAGGAAAGGGAGCAGGGTGAAACGTGTAATTATCTTCTGAACAAGAGTAAATATTAAACATGCGAAGAATTGTGTGCAACCGGCCCACACCACACAAAAAACAAGGAATGGACTGGCCAAGTTTGACTTCAAAGCCAATATTTGTTTTTTAAAGTAAGCAAATAACCTAAACTAGTGATTAGATTTCCAGTTTCTTCCATAAAAGTGACTATGATAGCAGTCGACCAGTTTAACGTACAACGAAGATTTGTTAAGTAGAAAGTAGAATTGGTCATCGCATCGCATACGATCTGCGGAGCCTTGAAGGCTCATACGCCGTCCAGCATGTATTTCTCTCTGGATTACTATTACGGATAGAAAAAGTAGTTTACTTCTTCAAATGATAAGCCCGCTTCCCATTACCCAACTCTGACATTTGACAAACTGTACTCCTGACTTTGCACTCGTATTTCTCAAATTAGTTACTTGTCTTCTCTGATGGTTTTTTCACTGCAATGTAGACATGAATGAAGATTTGTGTGCATAAATTATCTCTCATTCTCTCTCTCGAGGAAAATGTATTCATCTTCTTTTTTACTCACGCTCACGTTTGGCGAGGGATTAGAACAAGATAAATCGCACGCATGTTATGCATTTCACATAATTTGCTGCTCTGCTTTCTGCAATCTTCTCCTCATCTGGTCCGGAGTTCTCCGGACGTCCGCCAAAGTGAAGAGAGGAAAATGCTCTTGACACGAAGAAATGAATAATTGTCACTCCTCCATTACTTCGGGGTGATCAATCATCAACGCATTTTTCACTCAAGATAAAAAAATGGAGACACACGCACAATATATATATTTGCATCTACTTCTTGACTCGGGTCGGTGATTGACCTTTTTGAAATGATGCAACTGCAAGAACATAATTTTTGTAAGGTCAAGGCACGTTTTACATGGAAAAGTGCTCATCTCAAAATTGCGGGAGCCACTCTTCCTTTTGAGTGTAATCGATCAGTAAGAAAACATGGTTTTGGCAGGAATTGCTCCTTTCCTTGAGTGATTTTTTATGACAGTAATTGGTGTTAGGTGGACATTTAAATGTGAGAGTGTGTATGAACCAAGGAGAGGGTCACGACATCTCAGGAATTTTCTTTAAACACAACACAGGAAATCCTTCATTTTAAGGACCTTATATGGAAAATCCCAAAAACTTCTTTCTCTCTCTCTGCAAAAAAATATTTTTGGCTATCGTAATGATGTCTGGTGATTATGTCAAAGAAATAATGTGGCGGACTCCATAAAGGTGATGATAAAACACTATTAAAAAGCAAGAGGCTTTTGAAAAGTTGATGCCACCAAAACATAAGTACACACTTGTTGATACTCACATAATATCTCTCTTGTCTTGATGGAGTACCTCAGAAGAGAAGGAAACCGTGTGGGTATATCGATTTCAAGATGGATGACAGTTTACATAAGCACTCACTCACATCAAAGTCGAGGAACACCCATCAAAAAGCAAAAATTATCGCAGAATGAAAAATACCTTCACAAATGTATTCCCAAGATAAAAAATGATAAATTCATAAAATATGCCCAATTCCTTGGCTGAAAAGACGAAGGAGAAAAATTTAATTTGTCACAAGAGCAAAAAGTACTCTTCTCATCATCTTGACATTGAGAGCCTCATGTCACCACTTTTATTGGCGAATGTCAACAACCGTGCGTGCAAGATAATGATGGAAAAATGGAAGTTTTTTAAAAATGAAATACGCAACGGTCCAATGCTCATTTCGCCACCATCAACAAAATGACAAAGAATATTACCGTTTACTCTTGACGTGTGGTGACCTTTTTCGGAGAGTCCTTCTCCAAAAGTACCGAAAAATGCCGAAATAAAATACAATAAAAAATAATGCAAGAAATGACATGAAGCTATTAATTTGCGGGAGCAAAATATGCATAAAAACCTGAGGAGAAAAAGAAGGAGCCAAAACTACCAAGTACCGCAGCATCATTCGGCACAAGACACGGTCATAAAAATCCTTAACTAACCTTCACAATGGGTATATTTGAGTAGGGATATAACACAATGTAAAGGAAAAATAATGGAGCAATGATGTAATTTGAAATAATTACCCTTCTTCATCCAACATTATTCCCATTTTCTCCGTATTAACTCGTGTAGTGAATATGTACTCCTTCTTTCAACCTGCCGCCGACTATACATCTATTTCGTTTTTATATTATTTTTTGTGCGAAATGCCGCAAACGTGAAACGTAACACACATTTTCGAGAAGACACATCTCAAGAATGGAGACCATGTTACGGTACATTTTTTCATAATAATGTAAATAATTTGCTTGATTTACTTCAATTGTTGGACATTTACTCATACAATGGAGCGTAAGTATACAGAGCGGGGAGAAGAGGACCATGATGATGATGATGATGATGAGTGGATTATGAATATGCAACAGAAGGATAATAACGCTAAAGTAGAAGAGGCAAGCGTCCACTATGTTCCTTATTTTTTAATGCAGTATAACAGGTTCTCCACACCATCATCATCATCATGGTATTTTCTCTCTCGAGACGCTCTCGAGTTTGTGTGTGTTGTAAAATCCGGAAGCTTTTTGTGTGCCAGTGCCAGGCCATAGCAGCATCTCATGTGGTCAATTGAAAAATAAATGATATTTTTTCTCTTTTCAAAACATGTGGACTAGAAATTGAAGTTAACATGTGTAATACACGCACTCAGTCAGTGTAAATTATTATTTCTCTCTCTCTCTCTCTCTCTCTCGAGTGTTGGAAATGAATGAGAAGTGCAAAACTGTTTTCGCAAGTGTTGAGGTCATGGATAAAGAGAAGTGTGTGGACTTTGAGAAAGATGTAAAAAGGCATGATGCGATGACAATGCGATAATTTTCTCAGAGATGTGATGATCATGATGGTATTAAAAGAGTGAGTAATGATGAGAACCTTTCTCAGTCAGGTTATTGATTCGATGAATAATAAAATGTAAACCATGAAGAAATTCTTTTTCGAGAGAGAAACAAAAATGAAGTTTGGCTACACGGAGTTCTCAATGAAATGAATAGAAGTTTTTGTGTGAGAGACGAGGACGAGAACATTGCGCACAAAACATCATCATAGTTTAAATAGCATTTAACCCAAACTGTGATCCTAAAGTCTCGGAGGAGATGAAGATAATGAGAAACTAGTCAAGTTGAAAATAGTGCGAATTTGTAATGCACGTTTTGCTCTCAACTCTCACAATGAGTAGGGGGGATTTTTTGGTGAGAAACGGTATAGCACAAGAAAAGCGGGGATGAGATGTGCGGATGCGATATTAGGAGAGGAGGAATGCAAGCAGAAGCCGAGCCCTTTGACAAGAATCATTTAGTCAAGATGGAGTTTATGCATGTATACGTTCTTTCCACAATGAATTTTTTTTGCATGATGTTCAGCGAGATACCGATATCGTGTGAGAAATATTTGATAATCATGAAATGCACTTAAAGTATAACGTTTCATTTGCAAAGTAGTGGAGGACGGAGGACGGAGGAGGACCGTGTGGATCCTGCATATTTTTTCGTGGGATATGCCTTATTTCACGCGTCTTTAACTTCACGATTTTCACCTCGCTCGTACTACATTCATATCCCACCACCACACGGATCAAAATCATGTGCTGTCATAATATTGCATGAGGACAAGAAGAAGTGTGCTATTTTTTATAGAAAAAAATGACAAGATCGTGTATTTTATGTACGCTTGCTTTTACTTCGTTACTGTATGGAGCACTACTTCATAACTGCATAGAAGCACTATACAACCACAAGTGAGTTTACGCAAAAGAAGTCTGACCGAAGCATAAGCAGTCTCAGTGTCCATTCATTGAAAAATATTCATTCTTCGAAATTTTGTTTGACGGAACACATTTTTTCCGATGAAGGAATTTGTGCATTCCATTGAAAACCAAGCATCATTCATTCAACACAAATTTGGTATTCAAGGTATTTCCCCGTCTTTCACAAAGTGAGAAACAATTTCAATTTTTTCCAGGTGCCCTCGCTCCTCTTCTGGAAGAACTATAGAATACTTGTCATTATTATGTTAGGGAAGACACCCGCCACCGCCACCCTGTAGCAAAAGCTCACCGTTTCTTCATCTTCCCTAAAAGTATAGTAAAAAAAACTTAGCGTAGGACATGATCCTCATCTTATCGTCGTAAAGAGGCAAGAGGCTTCACCTGAAATCGGTTGCCCTCCAACCTTCATCTTGTGATGATGATCATCATCATCTAGAAAATATCCTTCTCCGTTTCTCCGCCTCCTTCTCCCTTGGCTATTAGACTTGTGTGTGTCGGGTAAGGCTTTTGAAGAGCTCAAACACACAAGAAATGTTTTTTTTGTTTTGTAGCTCACACACATAGAAGGTTAATATGTAGTTGTTAGCAAAAGGCAAGAGTACAGTTGAGGAAAATACATATATTCCGTCAAAAGAGGAGACCTCCCAGATGCACCTTTCGCTCTCTTAAAAAAAGTAGACGAAATGGAGAAAAAAGATCAACTTAATCTTACGGGGATCAACGGGATTAGTAGTCAGGCAATCTCACCTTTTCCCTAAGTATGCTCTTGTTCTTATTTCACAATTACGTTCTTCCCTACGTGTCCGCTAAAAACAAACTTTGAAATGAGAGAAGACGACGAAGAAAAAAGTTCTTTGGGAGAAGAGAATCGTTTTACAAGGTTCGTTTAGACAAATCCATTCATCATTCATTATCATCATCATAAACATAAAAAAGTGGACATGATACTACGTGTACTCTACACATCTCTCCGAGATTAACATTTTCTCTATCAAAGAATTTATCATCATCGAGCGAGCACATTTTGTGTATATCCTCCATGCTTCTCATTTATTGAAAAAACCCACAAAACTCATAATTTGCATATGTATTCAAATTACGTTCTTCTCATCAAGTTAGTTGCTAGTTCAAGTTTAGCTAGAGCTAGGACGAGTTTTTTTCTCTTTCTTAAGTACAACTCGCAAAAAAAACAAATAAGACTTTTGCTCAACTTCAACTTGCTCTCATTTCGTGATGAGAGTTTATAAGCTAAATGGTTTTTTATTCAGGGAGAAAGTTAGTAGAAGCATGCGAAATATGTAGTTTTCGTCTTGATTTCCACGTTCCTCTCGGAGGGATGAATAGAGAGAGAGAGAGAGAGAGAGAAAAAAAAACATACACTTCTCATCACATTACACACGTTCATAGTATGTCATTAACTTAAATGATTATTACTAAATCTAAACGATTTTTTCTCAGGATGAGTTCCATCGCGCAGATAATAACAATCATTGATACCTAATGACTATAGATGCAAAGGTAAAACACGAGGAAGATCATCAGAACGAGTATATGGTCTGGGATGAATACTGTAAACTGCAATTGTGAATTCGGACACTTGCCATCGTCATCCCCCTCAATCCATTAGAACATTTTTGGGCAAAGGAGCTGTATTCCATTTTATCAGTTTGTGCAAAGTGGAAAGAGGTAAAGTGCATCATGCAAGTTTTATGTTAAAACCATGATGTCATGCTCAGTTTTTTTTTGTTTTTGTGATCTCCTCTCACCGATCAATGATCTTCTAAAGGATCACTTGAAAAACCATGAAAAATATTTAAGTTTATTTCTTTCTGCATGACTGCCCTTTTCAGATCTGGTTTTTGGGCTTTAGAGGAGGAAAAATTATGCACGAAAATTTATTTTTAAAGAAAGAAGCGAAGATGTGTTGATCATCTCTTAAAATACTCTGAACAGTTTCATCTCAGTCTCATATATCATAACTTTTCCATCCAAGACTTGACTTGAAGAAGATTTAAGTGAGACGATCTTCCTCTCTAGTAATCGCGCCATAATGTACACACGAACTCTAACCGAAAATTATTTAAAAAACAAATCTTCCCATGACGGGCTTGACATGAGGGGTAAACAAAAAGAGTGAGCATATCAGATGAAAGTTTGTGAAAGAGGAGCCTTGTCTAGATCTTTTCTAAAAACAGTCGTAAAAGAGAGGAGATGCAAAGATCTACATAAAATTCAACAAAACTCAAGTCTTGAGTGAGTGAGAGATGCATCGAGAGATGTATCCGGAGAAGTATATGGTCAAATAATATTATTATGCCTTCTAGCATCAAGTGACCCGACACACGAAGAAAAGATGAAATGGACTCACGTTCTCTCTCTGAGCCAAACCAAGTAACCTTCATTATTTTACGAGGGCTTTTTTGTTTCTAATATTAAAACTACAGCTTTTGTATCATCGGCCATTCTCCTTTCTCAGTTGCATTTGGGTGCCTACACGATTCTACTTGATTGCTTTGCTTTGCTTGTGTGAGCTTCAGAATTTTATTTTTATACATACGTACATATTTAATAAGTATAAAAGTATTCCTATAATAGGAATAGTGAGATTTTTTGTGTGTAAAATGCATGAATGCAACATCAACGAGTGAGCGTTGTAGGAGGCCGTACATCAACTAACGTCTTCACACCCTTCTCATGTCTTATTTCACTCGAGAGAGAGAAAAAATCCCCGATAAGTTCAGTTGCGTATATGAAAGTGAAGCGACGAGGAATGGTGGGAGAGTGATGGCGTCGACGGCTCATATTCCATCCAAAGTAATATCCCACGATTTCTCACCATTTTTATTGCACTTGATCTGATCTGATGCACTTTGAATAGATGTTACTAAAATATTCGTCGTGTCTTAAGGACTAGGTTGAAGATATGCAGGATTTTTTAATAATTTTATATTATGACGCCAATCATAAAATTAATAAAGTTAACGGGTTCGTGTTTTAAAAAAGATGTGAGGATGTGACAAGTTTCGCGTGCTGGACAATTAATGAAAGTACTTACTGTTTTGGCAAAAGACGTCTCTCTAAATTTTGCAAAAAATTAGGTAACTTCAGAACCAGGGTATCGTATCGGAGAAAACGTGCTACTCTATACTCCCGATTCCCAAAAAATTTCCTACTCAACAAAGTCATAAAGATAATTAATGCTCCCCAGAATGGACAGAAAGCAAACAAGAAATTTCTTTCTCGAATTTATCTCTTTCTCTGCACACAAACTACACTGCTTCAGCTCGAATTTGATTTAAGAGTTTGTCTTGTCTTGAACAAGAACCTACATGAATGCATCTTACAAACTGTTTCAGTGAGATGAGAAAAGTTTTGTTGTTGATGTGCTCTCCCTCCCCACAGAACGTAATCTGTACTTGTCAATATCCCCCCCAAAAAAATTAGGAAAATTAAGCGAACATGTTACAACTATTATGTAACATGCAAGAGCTGTAAAACCTTTCAGAAAAATCTTTATTGAGTTGCGATCATGTTCTCTCGTAGTATATTTACTTGAGGGAGGAAAAACAACTAGACCATTTCCATTAACACGTAGGACAGGTATTGATGTCATATAGGGTTGCATTTTCTTTTCCGGGCGTTGCCTCCATTATCTCCTCTCTATACTTTCAAGCTGACTATGTAACCTTAATGCACACATTTCATATTTTCCTCTTGTCTTCACTCCATTTCTCAAAATATGCTAATTATGATTGTCAACATGTAGGGTGCACTGCCATTTCTCATGTCACGTGTGTTCCGAACATTTAACTCAAAACAAACATCTCATCTACAAATCACGCATCTCTCACCAAAAACCTCTTTGTCAAAAAATGCATGCAAGTTCCTGTTTTCCTTATTTTCAAATTGTAAGTGCAAAAAGATGCGTACAATTTACATAATATTATGCACACGTCATATCACAATCACACACAATTGTAGCACCAGCACCACATGAGCAAAAGACGGAAATGAAATAATAAAATGTCTACGCAAAATGCAGACCTCTGAGGAATATATTCACACTTTTTTAGTTTATGATTCGGGCTGGATAAATGAGCGCAAGACTAGACTAGTTCCATCTTCCATCAGCGTGTCAAGATCATATTTATTAGAAGATCTCATCTGGCGAAGCCAACAAACTAGGAAATAGGGGAAGGGTTAAGGTAACCATAATTTTCAAATGACACACGCGTGGTGCATCAACCTTGATTTTGGCAGGAGTCGTCAAAAGCCAAAGCCAACTTATCCATGCCGAAAAAGTATAACGTACCTAAACAGCATCTCTCATCTTCTGTTTTATATAACCAATGAGAATCCTGTACTTCTCTCGACGATCTCACTCAACTTCTTTAAATGAACACACGAGCATCCTCATCATCATCATTTTTTTCGTCGGCAGGCACGTCAGGATTATGTTCCAGATTAATAATACAAAATGCAAAGTGGAAAAGGAGGCATGACAAGTGGCCGTGTCTCAAAAACGAGACTTTTGTGCTCTCCGCTTTTGAACAGGTAGATTTTTTTTCTATTCTCCTAAATAAATAATCTCCTTTGATTTGAAGGATCGGCAGAATCAGAGTTGAGTCTGGCCATTTATATCAAATGCTTTTTTATTTTTAGTATGCGACTACTAGCGTATTAGACTTGTTACTTAGGTTCAAAAATTTGCTCTCTACATACTTTATTAAAATAAAGTGTTGATCCATGCGTTTGCTAATGCGATATGACAGTTCCTCCTTTAAATGGAATCATCAAGAAATTTTTGTGTCACACATGACAAATGTGTCGGAAAAACGCGAAAGTCCCATAATCAGAATTGACATTGACGAGCCAAGAAATGCATTAAATTTTTGGAAAGAAATGTCGACTCTGTTCTCGCCGCCGTCGCCAACCATTTTTTAAAAATAAAAAGCATTCAAAGAATAAATATATACGCATCAAATGTACCGGGAAGTTAGGTATTTCTGGATAATCAAAAACTCATTGATCACCCAGCAGCAGAGCACGTTCTAAAAATGCCCAATCACAGCGTGAAACATTTTGCGTCGTATCCTTTCCTTCAAGTCCAAGGATATTTATATTCTTCTTCTGAATTTGAATGCGGAGACACAAGTGTGTGGCGCATTGTATTCTTTCAAATGCGTGGACAGTAATCGTTTAGCAACTTCAACTGTCATAATCGTCACCGTCACATTAAAATTCTTGTCAAAATCTTTGCCAAATCCTCTTCCTCCTAAAAAATTTTTGCTAAAAGGCACATACTCTTTAAAGGGATTATATAGTTTTTCTCGAGTCATTCTCCCATGGAAAAGGTTAATTTGAACAATTTGGCACAAACAAAAAAGTGAGCACCATGTGATGATTCGTCCTTTCAGGAGAAAAAGAGCGATAATTCGTGCAATTGATAAATAAACGTGTCGCATGACGCGTGTAAAGCGTACATTCAAGCGAACAATAAAACGATGAGACGACGACAACGCCGAGTATGCAACAATGAAGATAAACTACGTCACGGAAAAAATGGTCATTTCCTTCATACGAAGACTAACAATAGTGATTGGAGGAACTGTCGTCGGCTCAGAGACATTTTGTTAAACTCTCTTTTGGTTCGTAATGATTTAATGACGAGTGCGATATTAACCTTTAACCTTCGTTCAGCTTTCTAGCATTCAACAAATCTATGCATCTGTTAGCTCTTCATTAAATGACCTTGACTCCGAATTTCGCCCCCGTCGTCGGACTTTTATACGAAGGATGTGATTGACAAAATAAGAAGAGTGAATAGAAGACATCCTATTTCCACTGGACTCAGCTACACTTATTGAACGTGCATCAATTCAGGTGGTTCAAGTCAGTACAGAGTTTATGCCCAAGAAATGTATCCATCTCTTTCCTCCACCACAACCAATATATTAGTCAGTCATCCACTGATCCACTTTT
The DNA here is from genome assembly GCA_034687055.1 of Heteromurus nitidus. Taxonomy (NCBI): domain Eukaryota; kingdom Metazoa; phylum Arthropoda; class Collembola; order Entomobryomorpha; family Entomobryidae; genus Heteromurus; species Heteromurus nitidus. The sequence goes on along the minus strand of JAQFZW010000160.1, from coordinate 1,323 downwards.
TTTGGTAGAGATCTCGATCCTCGTTTGAGTATCGTCACGAGTTTTATTCAAAGAGGATGAGCCTTGAGTCGTCATAAATAAGGCAGTTGGGAAGATCAAATTGAAAAGACAAAAGAGCACATTCGCAAGGCGAAACAATGATAATTGTAACTTCTCAAACCGTGATTTAGCAGTTTGATCTATTCCACTCGAATAAGCAGAGAACTTTAGTTGTGCGGTTTTTCACGATAGACGATGATATCGTGTCTCTGAATTATATTCTCGAGCTCTAGTATGCGAATCTATATCATCCACCATCATCCTACGACAATTTCACAGCAGTTCTCTCTCCTTTTCCTTCGTCGTCTCGTTAACCTTCTCAACTTTTGATGGAGTCAAATATGCTAATTGTCATTTCCCCTTTTTGTCTTACATTATTGCATCAATGAGAGCAGCGCAGAGAGAAGATATTTTTGCAAGTGGGCACTTATCAATGATGCTCATATATTCTTGGACGTGATCCTCATTGGATCATTTTGTTCCCTCTGCAAATCCTTGATTCGCCCTTGGATCCACTTGGACTTGCACAATTGACAAAATCAGAGAGAGTGTATGTTCTGTGTGTGTGCCAATTCAGCTAACAAGATGTGTCTTAATGCTCACAATATTTTAGGTCGAACAAATCGTAATAATTGTCCATTTGAGACAATACAACAATGCGCAATAATGTATTTTTTTGGAATTATTCCTGGCACCTTTATTAAAAGAAGATAAATTAGAGCCTGGCTTTCTTGTCTGCAACGCAGTGCGTATAAGCTTACTATGGTTTTCCACTCGATTGAGACGGAATCTTCCATAAATGGCAGAAATAAGTTGGACGAAAATGGGATGAACAAATCAGAAATGATTTCCCCTTGAATCACATCCAGAAATTAGTAAACATGCATCCATTCGCTCATCGGCGCAGCAACGTATTTTTTCCAGGGGGGACATTCCCATCGCGAAATGAACAGTACACATTTTGAAATACGCGTTAATACTAGGGTTATGTCGTCAAATATGACATTTCGTACCCTAATCCTAATTATGAGCATTTCGCAAGATTTTCAAAGGGTTTCAGCACATTTCGAAAGACTTTTAGAACATTTTCGAATCTGTGGAGCATGTTTGTGGACTCTAACGCATATTTGGAAGCTTGCTGAAGTTCTATAGGCTAATTAAAAATCGTTTGTGTTTTTGAAAGTTTTAGTAAACTTTTCAATCCAACAATTTTCCTACGTTGATGCGACCTTACTAAGCTAGCATTTTCAAGATCAAAATATATTTGCAATGTCTCTGGGATTC
>JAQFZW010000159.1:0-98427 GCA_034687055.1 Heteromurus nitidus | reverse complement strand
TTTTTTTTGAAAATGTGTCGCTCGTAGTATTTGGAGATCTCGTCTACGGAAGAGCTGACATAGCATCAGTCTCCACTCAAACAGCTCAGCGAAATTTATTCGCCGACTTTGTCGGTCCTTTCGGAAGAGCGCTCCTAATCTTTGTCACATCCCACCCGGAAACTCGACTCGGAAAATACACCCTTTTCCGGTCATACACGCCCGAGGTGTGGCTCTGCATTATCGTCATCTTCCTCCTCTTCCTCGGTTTGCTGCACAACGCGGTGAAAATGGGAATGATGAAAGGCACATTAGAAAGTAATGGGAGCTCGGCACTCTCCAAAGCGCTCCTGATCTCCTGGTGCTTAAGCGTGGAGCAAACAATGACTAAACTACCGAGAGGATTAAGATATCTGCTGATAATTTGGGTAGCATTTGTCATGATAATAGGGACCGGCTACAGAAGCAATTTAGCTGGAAATCTAGCTTTTCCCCTGCCGGACTTCAAGCCGAAGACTTTCGACCAATTAAATCTGGCAACTAGCTACAAAATCCTCTTTGACTTGTCTGGAGTGAGTGCGTGGAACATGTTCGAATCAAGCAGTAATCCAATGATCGCGAGTCTGCGGAAAAGGGCGAAAACTTTGGAGAAAACGTCGTGCTGTGTCCTCCAAGCATTCCTCGACTCGAAAACGGTATGCATTGGATGGGATTACACACTGAAAATTGCGACTTCCAAGAATACCTCCATCTCCCAAGTGACCTCCCCTTTGTACACTGTCACTGAACCGGTGTGGCACTCTTGGTTCACGTTTGCTCTCGTTAAAAATTCAATATTTACCGATGCATTCCAGTACATTGGGCAATCGTACTTTGAGAAGGGTTTGCTCCAGTACTGGAGAAACACGCTGGTAGACCAATACAGGAGCGAGGGAATCAAGTGGGTTAGCTCCCAGAGGGATACTCCTTTGTACAAGAAATTACTAAAAATGCGAGGCGGAGGTAGCAAGAGTGAGATGAAACCCCTGAAAATTGAGAATTTCCAGTTTATTTTCCTAATCTTGTTTACCGGCATTTTCATCAGTTTTCTCAGATTCTGTTACGAACTCTGCAGGGAGGGAATGATTCGTTGGAAGAGGCTCGTATTCCCTCAGCATCGTCGCAACATTCGAGCTGGGGCTGGAATTATTCGCGTTGAATTTGTTCCATGAAAAATGAGACTAGAGCTATGTTCCAGCCGGTGTATACATTAAAAAACATGCATACAATGAATTCATGTCTGAGCCAGGTAATATAAGCGTTCCTTCATTCAATTCCAGTTTACATTTTCTACCTGGACAAGTTTATTTTTAAAACTTTCTCCTTTAAGGGCATCTTTTGAAGAGCAAACTTAATTTTTATACAAAAATGAAACAAAAATTGCGCTTCTATCGTTGAAAGCTAGTGAAAGTATGCTTTTTTCCGCTTTTGTGGGTTATATTATAAAGCTATCCAATTGATATGAAGGACGTCATCATTTTCCTTGGCCGGAGGAAGAAGATCCTTAGAGAACCCTAAACGCATGCATTTATTCATGAAAAATTGGAAACCAGGGAAGAGCTTCCCATGTTTCGTCAAACTAGCTCCGAATAGAAATTCTAAATGGAAACTTGATGGACGCATATTTAAGTTAATATATTGGCATTTTTTCATGGCTGGAGAGCAAAATGAAAACAAAATAAAAAAAGTCGACTCTTGTATAATGTCATTCGAGAGTTTCCTCTCGCTTATGTCATCATTGTGAACATTTTTTCGTCCAAGGCCACTTATTTTCAACATAGATTTTCGTCACAGTGAATTACAACTGTCAGTCTTGGGATTTTTGGCTTTTGCAAGTTTCTTCCATCTTCTATAAAATTGTCGAAGAAAGTCACTTTGCCTCCTCCATCGAAGGAATGAATAAGAAGAAACTTCTTGCCCTTCACTCAACCACATTACTCAGAATGTCATGTCATTGAATTGATGCAAAATGTACAAGTACCACCACCACCACTCAACCCCACAAACCGCACACATCGTCTTCCAGAAAACCTAAAAGACATTTAGAGTAATAGAAAACTCAAAACTCAAGCTACTCTTAACTTGGCTCACTTTTCTTACCACACACACATTCTTTATATATGCTGCCAGAATGCGTAATTTCCCATCTCCTCCCATTCCGAATTCGTCATTCTTCACCGCATCAGAGTCCCAACTTTTGGTTTACATCAGCACTTCCCCCTGTCTGGATCTTCCCTTGACAGATCCGAAAAATGCGAGTGAGAGTGATGCGTCAGCATCAGCATTCTATCAGGAGCATACATCTAATAAAAAGCCGACTATCCCAGAGTTGCATATTATTACCTTATCGATTACGGTACAGGATTTACAATGATTTTCTTTTTCCAAGTAAGTATTTATTATACATCTTTCTTAAGTTCACATCGAAGAAATCTACTTTTATGTCAGCAAAAGAATTCAAATCAAATTTTGGTTTGGCGCAGCTGATATACCTGGGCACTTACACGAACCGGACCAAAAGGAAAAGAGTTTACAACGTCGTAAAGGTGAAGCATTTTTTGTTGGTGACAGACTCTCTTTCTCAGAGCTCTCTGTGAATGGTCTATATTGCGAGTGTGCCAGGAGCAAGATAACTGTTGGAGCAATTACAGGATAATAAAATAATCGTGCCATAAAACTAAATGACCAGGAAAACATGTGGTGTGTACAAACTTATTGTCCATATAAAATAATACATTTCCCATAGATAAAGTAGACTCTACGTTCCGCAGTGATGTACATTTTCCCGTGGATGAAAATGACTGCTATGTTTTGGGAGAGGGAGATTTATCGGTGGCATGATCCGATCCGTGGAAACTTGGTTAAAATGACGGTGTCTGTGTGTTGTGCGGTATGTATATTATTAGGTGCGAGTACTCTGGAACAATGTGACTATTTTAGTAAATTGCTTTGGGGAGATAAACAAGAAGTTGTGCTGGAAAACCACACCGCGTATATCTATCTAGTCTAGTAGTGGATGTATCTGTACCACAAAAACCATGCCACTAACCCGATCCAAAATCCATCCATTCATTTCACCCAAGAATTACTCTTGAGCATATTGTTTTTGACAATATGAAGCGTAATGGATATATCGCCTATCCCACTCACTCTCATTTTCACATTCCCACTCCACAGCCACAGCAGCAGCAAAAGCACAAGTCTTTGTAGATTACCTAAAATGCTAGTACTCCTTTCCAAACGGCGAAGTGATCGTGAGTGATATGGTGGAAGCCGATTTATGGATTGTTTTGGAACATGCCATACTTCCTCCTTCCCTGAATACATTCTCTGGAAAATTTTGCGGCTTGATAAATAGTTATTGCTGGTGTGTGTGTGTGCTTTCATTCTAATGTTCCCTACGTCCAGAAGTCCCATCTTTTTTTAAGTCTCGTGATGAGGATGGAGAGGATGGAAAATGGAGAGAGAGAGAGAGAGAGAGAGAGAGAGAGAGAGCGAAGTAGTGGAAGTGGGCCAGAGAGATATTTCATGCATTGGATTATTTCACATGAAAATGAAACAAGCCAAAAATTTCTCCTCGCTTCAAGGATCTTGTTTTAAAACTGGCAATATATCTGTAGCAAACAAAAAGTCTCCAGACTGAGTCATAATCTTCCTTCGCTGAGCTGCTTGATAGTATTCAAACAAGTTCGAAAATGGAGGATCTATACTATTTTCCTGATGATGATGATCCTCTTTCACAAAGTCTATGGATAATAAGCCTTGAAAGTTTTTTTTGGGAGGAATATCACCTCCTAAAAGTGATGAAATGAGAAATAATTTAAATGGAAATTGTTATACACTTGCTTTTCCAGGAGATGAGTGGAGGAGATACCGTTTTTCGTACTCGAAGGCTATTTGCACTTAAACTTATCATAAAATGGAACATACCACTCATGGCTCCTCAACTGCATATTGCCTCTCGGCTCTCTCAAAAAAAACTTTCTTCTCCGACTTAGAAACAACTTCATCTTGTGGAATTAAACAAAGTATGAGAAGTACATAAAATAATCATTGCGAATTTCCGTTTCCCATTTTATGATCCCAGAAAAGGAACCTCGCTCAAGAGCACATCTCAAAAAAAGCTCAAGTACCCGAAACGAAGGAACTTGTTTTAAGTGCATAAGGAACATTAATCAACTTCTACTCTTCGTCCAAGTCCAAAAAAAAGATCCAGATGTGTGCTACAGCTCTTTCACATGATAACTATATAGATTTTGCTTTAATGATGTTTCTTGAAAGGTCTGGAGAAAAAGGGTACTACTCAAATAAGCAACACATAAGGAAAAGGTTTTCACTTGTTTTATTTTTTAGAGGATCTTTAGCCTCTTGTTCCAGGAAAATTTACACAAGACAAAATAAGTGGAGACAATCCCGTTTTTAACTGTCATTACCCACCAGTACCCCCTTCAAAAATCCAGTTATTGTAGCCAAGAAAAAAACAATTTTATTATATTTTCCATATCTTTTTCCTTGAGCTTTATGAGAACTATATGATGGTCAGTGAAGCATAAACACAATGTCCCTCACCATTCCAGACAAGATTTTGGGATATTTATGTCTTTCAATATGGGACTAACTTGCTTCTGTTGAGCACATAACAATATCTGGCTTTTTTAGGTTTCTAAAAAAAATTATTACCCACCCCTTATCGTTATCCCTAGATTTTCTGTATGTATGCTCTCTCGAAAATCCACTTCATCTTCAACTTGATGCTATTTCAAATGGAAGAAAGATGAAATTTTGGTGGACGGGAAAGATGAAATGTTATAAAATGAAAGTTGATAGTTGATGACGAAAAGCGAAGAGAATTCACGCAGTCAAGTGGAGAAATGGCTAGACATCCCTTTAACTAATTTTTTTATCCTTCAAAAAAAGTTGTCATTGAGAATGCACTGCGGCATTTCACAACTCTGCAGCTGAAAACGAAACAAAAAATGTATCTCTCCAGCAGAGGAGGTATATGTCGCGTCGCTATGAATAAGCACCGGTCCTTCTAGAGAGACAGATTTCACATCCTTTTCCATAAAAAAAGGCAAAATCACTGCTGAGATCCAAGAAGAAATATGTGCCTTTTGTCCTATGGTCCAGTGCTGGAAATACTCATAATGTCCACTAACTTCACAGACTTTTCCATATATTTCCACAGTAAAGTGTCCCCAGCACGGGATTTCCTCCCGAGAGGTGTATGTATATGTGCGTATGCTTCCTTTTTCCAGCTCGAAAATACATTTTTTATCCTCAGAGTTAGGACACAGCAGGAGAGAGAGTTATTTGTATTTGGGAGTACAAAAATGACTAGGTACAGAGCTCGATATAAAGAAAATGAGAAACCTTTTTGTTAATAAATGTATATTTGCCATGCTCGACTAGTCTTGAAAGACACAAGTGGATTATATGCGAAGTGCATATATATAACATTTTTGTAATGTGATCTCAGAGGATGGCTACCAGTAGAAAAGGAAAGTTTTTAAAGGTTCTCTCCTTTTTTACATTATTTCTTTTACTCTGTGGTTTATGTAACTTCACTCCAAAAGTCTAGCTAAAAAGCTACTATTTTATTTTTATGATGGGATATAAAACACGGTTATGTTATGCCAGAGAGAGAGAGAGAAGAGACGTATTCATGTATTTTCACGTAAGGTAATACATACGTCTCTCTCATTTGCCCATGCTCCTTTGCTACACAATAACAACATGCTCACTTTGTGTAAAAGTGAGCCTCACCATGTTTTTTTTTGTGAATTTAGAGACTCGAATTTTTGCACATGAAAACGAGAACAGAGAACGTTGTGAATACATGGACTAACTTCGGAGTATGGAATTTTATATATGAAAGATGATAAAGGGTAAAAATTGTAATATGAGATCATTTATTATGAATTTTTCAAAGCGTTATTAAAAATGAAAGAATGAGTTCCCGGTAAACGGAAGAGAAAGTACAATGAACTACTTTCAAAGTGCTTCTTTTTAGCATAAATGAGAATATATACACACGTTTAAAACGCGCAAAAACGTAGGAGGAGAAAAAGGCTCTCTCTAAGGATGCGTTTTTGTTCTTCCTCATTTACGTCGAGTCCCATGGAATGGAGCAACTCTGCCAGTTTTGAAATTAAGGAGAGAGGAAATCTCATTAGGAGAATAAAGTCGCTCATAAATTATGCTTCGTGCTTAAATTCAAATGAGAGAGAGAGGCTGCGTTCGTTATATATAGAACCTTTTGTTTTTAGTTGTGCGGTAAAGAAACCCGGGGACCGGGGAAGGTGTGAGTGAACGCTTAATTTCACAGTGAACAACATTTAGGTCTCAGGTGAAAATTCCTAAGCAGAAAAAACCCACGTGTTGTGCTTCCGTCTGGAAAAGAAATCTTTTTCCGAGCAGAATTGGAAAACTGTCTTGGGAGGACGGAGGAGGAATGGAAATAATGCGCATATATCTGCGAATGCGAAGTCATTTAAAAGTTAACAATGTTCTTCTACCATTTCCTTTTGTGTTTTTACATCACGCCTTCTCCAAACCCGTGCATATGTGAGACAATATGTTGAGTTGAGCACATGTGTAAAATTTCACCGTGCTACTTACTTTCTCACATTTTTTAAGAGATTTTTTTCGGAGATCGTAAAAAGACTTTTCCTTCTTGAAGAAAGCGGATTCGTGCTACGGCATTATTCTGTCATTAACAATTCATGGTGGCAACTCCTCAAACGAAACTCACTCACGTATGAAGATCTCTTTTTTCCTACATTTATCATGTACCATATATGTATCCCATTACATGTGATACACATCAATATTTCGCTCTTTGTATTATGCGTCCTTACATTTTACATTCTAGACAGAATGTACAATGGCATGATTACGATGAGAGACACGAACCCAATATTATTACCGCTCACATCGTATATTCCCTATCCACTTTTTTTAGATCTCGTTTAAATTGAAGTTATCAAGTCATTCTTTGCTGGGCGGGTGAGGTACGTCATTCTAAACCAATTTTTCATGGAGTTCCTTCCTGCTTCCTTCTACGCCTTGCCTTTATATATTTCACTTTCAATCCACATATTTTTGAAGTTGGAACACAATTTGTTATGCCTCGAAGAAAATCTAAACAAAAAGGTATGCCTTTAATGTAATATGGATGACATAAAATGAAATAGATCCCCTTTTCTTATACATTTTTTCCTTCCGCTCGACAATGACGGTTCCTGAAACATCGCATTGAAATCAGAGATTCTTCGAAACTTTCCCGCAACAATAATACCTATATCCACTTTCGCTTCTGAGAATAACCCGGTTTCAGCTTCAGCTTCCTTGAATTATTCAGGAAAAGTCTATATAAAAAGCCACACTTTGTTGAGTACTATTCTGTGGGGAATGGGGAACACAACACATTTCATTGGTGTACCATATAGTTATCATACGATATGCATAAAAATTATTTGTATTGCTACACAATTTTTGTACTCGTGGATGTATGGAAATGTTGAATAATGCAAGCCAAAAGCCAAAATGCATATGGCTGATTTGCATTTTGACTCTATCCAACCAAGACTTTTTGCGCATAAGTCACAAGAAAATTCTTTCAAAATTTAACCTGCTTCCATGCTACTTTTGTATGTAATCCTAAAGTTTACCGCTGCCCAAGTGTTATTTTTGTGGTTTTAACCAAAAAAGAATCCACAAAAGAGCCGAACCAGCAACCAGCCGCCTCTTCTCCATATCGGCCGTAAATCTAACAGGCGTTTACCCTCTCGTAAAAACGTGTTGACTATTGCAATTAAAAAGTAGTAAAGTATACAAGGAAAAGAAATGTTCCAACTGTGCCTTTTTGCGCCGCCATTATAATGATGAAAAAATTTGTTGATTTTTCAACCCACAACTCTCACACTTGACTTCCCATTACTTTCCCTAAATATTTGCTGAAGCTCTTGGAAGAAATACGGTTCTTTATTCTTCTTCTTTTTCCCTGGTCAAACATGTTACAAACTTCGGAACTAAAGCGCTTCCGTCATTCCATCGCAACTTATGTGCGATCACTTTTTTTATACAAAACTAGTCAGAGTTTTCCCAACTCGACAACTTGGCAAAAAAACGACGAAGATCAAGCTGCTTCTTTTTTTACTTGGTGAAGGAGAGAAAAATATATATAGCACGCAGGAAACTCAGCGAGACAAACTTTGCCAAGTGTAAAGTGTTCAGGAGTTGCACTGAGACGCTTATAAAATAAAGTGAAACTTTTTCTGAAGGGAGAAGACGAGGAGAAAAAACTTTCTCCCGTGTGGAGTTTACTCCTTTTAAAAATACTTTTGACTTGGATGACTGCAATATTACCGTTACTTACTGCATTCCTAGTAAAATGTTGAAAATGTTAAGCTTCTGTGGTTTCTCGAGTATTCCTCACTTAAGGAAAATTGGGACCACTTTAATGCTAGGAAAACAACGTTAAAGAGCACTTACTGTATCCTACTTGTAGCTTGCGAAAAAAAAGTTTAAGCCCGCAACCAAGAAAGGTAGCGGAGAAAATGTGTTTTCCCTGATCTTGAGTTAGTAGTAAATGCACCTATACCTATCATACAAAAAACTGCTTGTCGACAATCTGTTAGCTGCAGTAGAGTGCCGAGACACGGCTAAACACATATACGTCATTCAGGAAAGAATTCCATATAATTGAACCACTTCTCCTGAACAAGCTCCATATATTCAAGCTCCAACACGGACGATCACCGCGTGTCAAAGTTGAAACATAAATAAATAAAGAATTTCTCTAATGAATTGGATCGGTGTGAATGATTGCAAAGTGACAAGTGTTAAAAATAGTTCAAAAAAGGTGCAAGTGGAATGGCTTCACTTTCAGACAATCGTTTACTTTATTACATGTTTTCTGCCTAGACACTTTTGGCTTGGCACTGACGTTTTGAATGTGCCTATTCGTGGGTGGCCTGATAGCACCTTCCGGGAACGGGATTGAATGCCACTCCAAAAAAATATGACTCCTACGCAGTCTACTACAAAAAATGTATTCTTCCATCTTGAATATTTTTTCTCTCCCGAAGATAACATATTTTTGTACATTAGCATATTTGCGTAAGTCCTTCTTTGCTATTCCTTCCCGGAGTAATATTTTTTGAATAGAAAAAAGTTTCATCGAAAACTCAAACATCTTTTTTTTAGTAGCGACGATACTCAAGACATGTACGCATTTCTCAAAGTAGCTCGTATGCATTCAGAAAAGTTGCCAAAGATAGTATCAGTTTTTCTTTCATGGAGGAAAAAATTTGCATAATCTCTTATTGCCTTTCATGTTTTAACTACTGAACGAGGGTATTTCCTCATGGGAGCAAAGGATCCCGTATACATACCTCCCATCCTGCATAAGAGAATATTGTAAAGGTCTCAATTAAAATTCTGCTGGTGCTTGCAACAAGGAATTTTTTTTGTATACTACAACTACACATACATTCTCTCTCCCTGGAGTCTGGAGAGAATACTGGAGAGAAAAAAAAACTTGGAGGTATACAATTTATATAGCATTCTAAGGCAGCCTAATTTTCCTTTGGTATCAAAAGAGGTAACAAGTTTAAATAGTTTGTAAATACTTCTCCCTCCTCCTCGTCTTCTTTTCCCTCATCGTTTTCCTTGTAATTACTGGGAAAAAGTAATTTTGACTGCTGCTCATCGTCCCAGCATGATAATGAGACTCATTGTTTCTGAAGGCTTTCTCTTCAGAATTAATTAATTCATTAATCTTACATCATGGCATAGATGTATATATACGGCTGCCTTCTTTCATCGTATCTCCGTGTGCGGCATAGTTTCACACAAGTCACCTCTTCCTCGTTAAGAAAAGTGAGAATGAGAGAGAGTGTGTAGAAAAGGAAAGGTTGTTGCAATTACCATAAGCCTCCTGAGTTGGGAGAGCTCGTGCAATATCTTCGATAACTTAATGTGAGTCATGTTCGTGCGATGCGTAACCTTCGTTATACATGGAAAGGTTATTGTAGGTGTGATGGTGTCACACATCGATTTCCGTTCGTTAAGCGAGCATACTACATCCTAACCAAATTTGATTTCATTAGTTTTATCGTGATAGAGTTAATGATAGGAAAAACTTGCCGTATTTTCAACGATGTTCTCATACATACTTACACCCACACGCCACACACAATCCCATGTAAGCATATAGATGTATAAGCTCTTCAATATCGACCTCCTTCCACCACCCAAATTGCAATTTTCCTTTCTTACTTGAACTTACACAATCATACTTATTTAACTGCTCAGGTGCATCCGTGCCTCAAGTTGACAAATCATAAAATGATTTGTAAACTTGCAAAAGTGCAAAGTACAATCTGGTCCAGCAGCAGCAGAAAGAGAGCGAAAAGTTTCCCAAGTTTGAAAGCTTAGTGAAACTTGTGTGAGTGCTGTAGTGCCGTCACAACCACAACAGAAAAAAAGCGTATACAAAAAAGGAGATAGAAATAAGTAGAAGAAAGTACATACTTTCACAATGACAGTAGCAATAGAGAAAAATGTCTGTTTTCCTCGTTTCCCATTTATACTCTTCGTCTAAGCTCTCCCGAAACTTTTCCCCTTCTTTCTCCAACGATCCACGTCGATATATATGAAAGCAGCGAGCTAGAATACATGAAAGGGACTCGAGCATATATCTCTCTCTCTCTCTCCACGACGAGCTGAGCTGAAGCTGCATCGCAATGTTAAAGCAGACAAGCTTTAAGGGCTTATTCCCTGCGTTCGTCTTTCCATGGGAAAAAGTCCCGAGCTGGATTCTCGTCGGTAAAAAATAGGAGCAGACTCCTGCTCTCCAGTTCAGTTTCACATGTTCGCAGCCGACGACGGAACAAAACCAGCGTGGCCATTCACCATCACCAACCACTCTCGCTCTCTCCACAGTCACGAAGAGTTTTTTTTGTACGGACAAAAAAAATAAATTCTGTCGACTGTTTCTTTTTCTCTCTTTCGTATACTAAAAGGGCTCCCTGGTTCAACTCTACATCTTATATCGTAGTAAGTAAGTGTGCGAGTGCTTTTAGCGAGTGTCTCCAAGAATCTGCTTTACGCGTCATGTAATCTTTTTACTGTACATTTCGCTCCTTCCTTTTTTCGACTGGAGTTTCCGGGGGAAAGTAGCTTAAAAACTTTTGGCGTTCGCTCAAAAATCCATGTACGTCGTCGGGAGAACAATTCGCCTTTCCCACATTTCAGCGAGGATATTAGACCATTCTGACTCGTGAGAGTTGGAGAATCATCATCCGAAATCAACACTCTCATCCTCCTTCGGTTTTGATACATTTTCCAAGGTTCAGTTTGAGTGAAAATAAGAGAAATCACTGTGATTTGGTGGAAATACACGGAGACAAAAAACGGAAAGAAAATATTACTTATTTTTTTGTTCCTGTTGTCTATGTACTTTTGCCTATCTAGCAAAAAAACTACTACTCGTTTACACACGGCTGCGGCTCTAAAAATATAGAATTATTTACGAAGTGAATCGCGTGAACAAAAAAGTGGAAAAAAGAGGAAGTTCTCTGTAGACTACACAGTGGAAAAATATACCTATGTAAACAAGTTTTGCATATAGGACGACTTGTTACACTAAGCCTGACATGAAGGCTGATCATGCACATATTTTTATTCATTCATCAGACTCTTGCGCTTTGTGATGTTTTCTCCTCTTTTGTGCACCAGTTGAAGTGAACGTAGAAAAGCAAAATCCAATTTTAGTGAAACACATTCATTCAGACATGCATATTTGCATTGGACACATGCCACCCGAGTGGAACAAACAATATCAACCGAAAAACAACAAACTGAATTGATCAATCTTGCTTTTCATTTCATGTTTGCTAATTAAACATTTTGAGCTGGAAGCACACGCCGAGTTTTTGAGGACGTTATTACTTTAAACAAGAGCAAACAGAAATATATTGCACAATACTTTTTGTGTTTGTTGTGCAAAATGTAAATGAAAATTATTCCTTTTGGATATATTCCCTCTTTGAAAGAGACAGTTACAATGATTATGCAACTGGAACAATTCATATTATTTTTTGGAAATTGAATGGCTTTTCATCTCGCAGAAGCATGCCGCCACAAAATTTCAGCAGCATTGCTGAGTTGACCATCTTCTGATGTGGTGGCTCCCATTGCACACGAATATCTCTGCGGTCGTGTGGAACCGGGAAGCTGAGAATGGTGAAATCACTCCCAACGAATTGCAACAAGGAAATCAGTATTACAAAAGGAGAAAATTTAATTAAAGTGGCAACGAAACAGGTTATAAAAATATCAACGCAGAGATTTTGAGCTTTTGTCACAGTCACACACACACTGTGTGTATGGGTTTCTCTCTACATCTACTCTGCTTATGATTATTATTCCAAGGAATGTGTTCATAAAATCCCGGTATAGCCTTCATTGTCGTAAAAAGTGAGCGAAATTGTTTTTCATCTGGGATAAATGCTTTCTCCCGGCACAGAACAGTGCAGAACTGCTCCCACTGCCAGCACATTCTCGGAGAAAGAGTGAATCAAGTAGTGACTTGTGGAAGAAGTGAACATTTTTTTCAGTTGATTGGAAATGGGGAGCCTCCTCATCGTTGGCTAATTGTGGAACTCTGGTTTGGTTGCCAATAATATTGCGCGCACACTATTTGCTAAAAGGTAAAAAATAGCAACAAAACACATAACATTTTCTCTTCTTGGTTCTTCTACATAATTTACGTTTATGAATCTTACTTTGTCCCACATTCATACTAAAATACGTAGTTAATATCAATTTCTAATGTGGGCTGAAGTCAGTCCTCGATTTCTCTCTTTCGCTAGTCAAAAGGAAGACATTGCCATTTCCTTTATTTGTTTGTTCTTTGACTGTTTCGCTCTCTCCCTGAATCACAAAGGCCATAAGCAAAGGATATTATTACGCTTTGGAGAGCACTTACACCATCAGTAATCGTAATATGAAGTTTGGCACAAGAGGGGAAATATTTTCTTCGGCTTTATTTGGAAAATGTTTGTCTTTCCCCTCAAATGTCTTCATTCCTTCGTTTCGTAATGGACATTATTGTAGGAGCATTCAAACATATCAGCGAATATGAAAACGCATAAAAAGCCACCACCAGCTGCTTGATACTGTCTGCAAAACGAAACCATAGCGTAGCACACCGAAATTGTAGTAGATTTTGCATCTATAATTCATACGTGGGTGTTCATCTGGCTTTTGTTAAACTTTTCGATTATGTGCGGACTTCACAAGTTTTTCCCTGCTACCATCATCATCATCATCGTCCCGCTACCAAATATCGCTAATATTTAAGGAAGAGTGGAAAAACAGTCACACATTCAAGTTGCCATATTATAGTGGGCTATCATATCAATAAAAAAGTTGTGCTCAAAAACATTTACGTGAGAATCGCATGAAAACGGAGGAAGAAAGAGGAGCTCTGCATATTTCCTACCATACCTAATGTAACATGGCGGCATGGTGCACATGTACATAGCAGAGCACTATAACTAGAAAACTTGCTCCTGCTACTACTCCATTATTGCTGCTATCAATTCAGACATATCCTTCCATGTCGTTGTCGTTGTATTCAACATGGACACAAAATGGAAGGAAAAACTCAACCGTACTAAACAAAAAGTAACTTATACTTTATTTCCCTTTTTCTCGAGGCAATATATATTCTCCTCCTCAACACGTTCATTCATTGGCCAGAGTTAGTTAAATATGTGCAATGCAATGTGTATGCATTCCTCGGGAGAAGTAAGTGCTTTTCTCTCACAGTTCTCTCAGAAGAACTCATCATCATCATCCAGTTTTCTTCACTCACTTCCTGTCCTGCTTTGCATGAAAAAGTGAAAAGTGAGAGCACTTCCCACAGAGCAAGAAAAAAGTTATTCTTCTCTTCAGCCTCCTTTTCCATTGCATTTTTCTGAATAATGTTAGTGCAAATTGTAGTGACATATAGAATAACCCAGTAACACTTTTTGAGAAGTTGAGTCAGTATAGCACCCTTCTCACCAGAGCATAGGGCATTGGGACAAAATGGTATGGAAATATTATACGTAGATAAATTGTGTGTGCTTTTTTCTGAATATCAGCATTAAATATTTGATGAAGGTCATTTCCTTCAAAAAAAAGGAACTGGAAAAGCTGCTGCTGAAACTTTGGAGAGAAAGTCAGAGGAACGTGATGTCTCTGAGAATTTTAATACAAAAGAAGAGAAACCAAAGGGAAAGTGAAAGGGAGATGGAAACTGTGTGTAAATTTCCAGAATAACAACTTTACACTTCTTTTTATGTTTTTTTGTGAAGCTGCTATAAGGAAAAAAAGTAGTAACAGTGTAGCGTAGTGAGTGAGTAAGTGTGAATTCTCAACGGAGTTCTATTCATAACAGTTATCCTATATCTTGTCTGGTATCTTCGCATCTCTCTCCATGTTTCTTCTTTCATGGATTGCATAAGTGGGTTGATGGATGTCGTCGTGTCTTTTCACTGCGACGACTACTCCAAAGCAATTGAGTTTTTTTAAAGCTTCAGACACACAGTCCTCCTCCTTTTACAAGGGAAATCGAGGAAACGCTGACAATTTGTGGAAATCCATCTTTACATCCGAGTCAAAGTAATCCAATCCTTGAACAAAGGAAACATTGTGTCAAAAACGGACGTGACGTGACACGTAACTCGCCTTTCCCTTTTTGCTCTCTCTCTCTCTTCTCACATGCTCTTCGTCCACATTCACATCATCACATGATTTCTTCTCTCGAGGACAATTTCATCCACAAAGAGGGATTTATTTTTATAGGAAAGATATAAGGGACGAGACTAGAGAGTTAGTTGAGAAATTGTGTAGACTGCTCTAGACTTGTGTTCTCTCCTCTTCTTTACATCCAGGTCATTTGGCAAGGATATAGGTGAAAATTGTCCGAGAGAAAAACGAATTCCTTTCCAAAACTAAATTGGGAAAGAGAGACACAGAAGGAATATATTTTGAACGTGTATGAACATAATAAGGATGTACATTTCTGGAACAGTTGAGGCAGTATATAAACTTATGAATCAAATATCCTCTGGATTTTTTTCCTTCTCTAAAATAAATGAGACACACACACTTGCTCACATCACATGAATATTCAATGTTGTACCGTATATCCTGCTGAATATTTGCGAACATGCGACGATATTTTTACCCTCAAGGTGTATAGTAGTACAGACGTCACAAAAAATTTCAATTTCAAGTGTACAATACAATATGTAGATGGAAAGCATGTAATGTGCGTTTTGTGTTGTGTGCTGCGACTGTAACTAGGTCGCTACGAACGTGTAGCTCTTCCTTCCGAAACTCAACCTGGTTGTATTGATGACCTACTCCTACTCGACCATGATATGTCATCACTTCACTCTTCCATTGTTCCATCTATTTCCAGTGTCCTCAGTCCTCATACAACGATTGACTCGAAACTAGTCGCGCGGGGAATGAGTGGCATCGTGGCATGCAAATCCACAATCCACCGCTTCTTGTTCTACGCCTGCCACCACCACAACTATTTTATGCCGCAGCCCCTGGCATAGTATTAATTGCAGCGCGTGGTTGTTCAAAGCAGAAATTACTGTGTTGGCTTTAATCTAGGGGAAAATGTGCAATTATTTTTTCATGCCTCGGGAAAAATACTAATTAAATCGGACGTCGAAAGCCCAGGCTAAATCAAGCTAATGTAAGCATTGCCCAGCTAAAAGTGAAATTTGTTCGATGATACGAAAATAAATCATGAGTATACATATATGCCATATGTAAATTATATATACCACACAAATGAATAACTTAAATAACACTAATTAGTTCAATTTGCATCCTTCCATGTAGGAAATGTTTATGACATCGTTTATGTATATAATTTCCACTTCCACCTTGTTCTGTTTTCCAGAGCAGACATGACCTCAAACGCACCATCACCAGCATCATCATCATCATCACTTCTAGTGAAAGACCATCATTCATTGGTGCTCCACATCAGCCAAACACCACCACCACCACACCACTGACTAAGGGAACTTAACACAGAACAGGAAAAAAATTTAGTAATAGAAAGGATCAAAGGATTGCTAATTTTCCACCACAATGGAGGATCATTTCTACGAGGACGAGGTAAGACAACACACCAAACCTTTATAGACGCACAACTTCTATAATAAATGTAGACGCAGACGTAAGCAAAATATAAACGGAAACCGCTTTCTCTTTCATATTTTTTTGGCAAAATCCTCTTAGGTATTTCCTAAATACCTATTTACTCTTGTACCTCTCTCCATGTTTATAGTGTGTGCTTCCCTTCAAGGGAAATATTCTGGTGGAAAAAAGACAAAATGATATTATCATCCAGGAAAGGTTCTCTCTTGTCTAGGATCTTCATCGTGTCCTCTACTAAATGCGTTGTGAGATGTGATGTACGGTTGTTTGTTTCTCTTTCTCTCCTCCTCCTTTTTCTATTTCACTTTTTCTCAGAACAAAAAAACAGGATTCTGGTATTCCAAGCACACCACATATTATACCTACGAACATGAAGGAAAAACAAGCGTAATAGACTTTCTCTTCTCGTCTCTCTCACAAAACAAGCATTTTTTTCTCTCTTGTCAAAAGCTACCAAACCAACTTACAAGGAAAATAAGAAGACGGGAGCGAAGAAGGAAAAAGTCAATGCAATGTAATTTGTCTTGAGTTCAAAGGCCAGACTGCAGCTGTAATAAATTTTGTAGACAAAAGATCAATGGTGGATAAAAAAAAATTGGCAGACCTTCAGCGGAACAAAAAAACGGGGAGAAATAAGCATTTTAGTTAGCTTCTAAGAAAAAAAAAGTTATGTAAGCAATGCCGAAAAAAGATATTGAACAATATCGATGGGAAGACGCAGTTGGCGATCTTTCCTGTGAAGAAGAAGAAGAGAAAAAAAATTGTTCTATATTCTACAATCAAACCACGCCATCAGGCCAAAAGAAAAAGTTAGTTCTTTTTTTGAAGTTGCACACAATTCTTACACAAGTGCCTTGTCGGGCGGGGTGTGTGTGCAAGTACCAAAAAACGGATGCTTTTTGGTGTGTTCCCTTTAACAAAAAAAAGTCAATGATATGATATCATTGAAAATGGGAAAGGACATGGAGAAGTTTTTAAACAACTTTTACAAGTATGGATGTACTCAAAATACTCGTCCATTTTACATTTTCATCTGTTCGTAAAAAGAGTGAAAGAGGACATAAAAAGTATATACATTTTTTTGCCGAAGGAAGATACCTTTGTTTCCTGTTTGTCTGTAGAGAGGAAATATTCACAATTTCTGGCAATAAGGGAAAAACATTTGGTTTCTTTTGAGTGTTATGTTATGGGCGGTTGAGTACGTTCTCTCTCTCTATTCTATTCTATTCTATACGTATGCATTGCATCGATCTCCTTGTCGTCCGTCGGCTCAGGCGGTGTATGGTTTCCCCTTTCAAGTTCCACTTTGAGAGTTCTTTTTTTGGTTCATGGACATGGGCAGATGTGGTGCCAAGAAAAGAGAGAAAAAAGTTTTCTAGAGAGAGAGAGAGAGCTGCGATAATGAGGAGAGAGCACCCCACATACTTGGTCGATTTGCTCGGTTTTTAAGTATCATGAATAGGAGTTGACATACCACACATTAGTGGAAAATTTAGTGTGTTAAAATGCTGAGGGAAAGCAAGAGAGGAAAAAGTGAGAGTCGAAGCGATATCACGAGAGAGAGGACGACAAGTCATTAAAAAAGGACTATTTTTCCCGATCCGCGAGCAAAGACCAGAACGAGAGTTGTAGACTTTCTATTGTTTCTTATGTGTACCCGCACAAGTTCCTTTCTTCCACTCGACATGATCATCAATGAATTTATACGAGTTGAGCAAATTTTCCCCTTGTATAGCACCACCAGCATAAGGATATAATTTTAAACCGGTCTTTTCTCCGTCGAGGAGGAGAGGGAGATTACATGCTGATAGCTAAATCCTAATTTAGCTTAATGCCTCCAATGAAGCTTTTGCTCTCGACAGTTATTGCTGTAAATGATCATTTTCTTCTCTTTAAAAAAAAGTTCGACTCCAGAGATGGGAAATTGTAAGCTATACTACATACTTTTGAGCCTAAAAAATGTCTACTTGGAGCACATTAAATTTCATCACATGCACAAATGACTCCAATTTACAATTTTTTTTCGCAAGGGCTCATCCCAAGCATTAAAATTTTCACTCTCACAAATTTACAAATATTCCCATTTGAATTGCAAAAGCTTCTGGGAATATGAGTGTATTCAAGGAAGGTCATATCAAAAGAATGTGTGTTTGCCATTGGCAGTTATGATTTATGCTATAACATCAATTTAAACTGCTGACCTCGGATACTTCCTGCGGAGAGGAGAGAAGCATGGGAAGTAATTGAGAGTGGGAGAATTATAGAGAAAATAATACATTAAATTCAATGGGAATACGTATTTAGTTCGAGGGCGAAAACTACAACAAAACTTTGTGAAAACAACTCATTCATCTCTTTCGCTTTTGTGCAAAGTAGGCTGTATTTTGTCTGTGATTTTTTTTATCAAACAGAATTCTAATGGCAGTATGCCAGCATTGTATGAAGAAGAGAAGAGTTTTTTTGTTCGGTAAAACTTCCAGCTCCATAGTTAATTGACATGCATGCTTGAGTTGAGTATAGTACACATTTTGTACTTGCCTGCGCGAGATTGTAAAAGATTTTTTCTGCCTTTTAATTTTCCATCTGCTTTGAGAAATGTGGGTGCATGGTCGTCGAGTTGGAGTGGGCATGTAAAACATGTGTGTAAATGCATCATCTTGAAACTGAAGACAAGGCTTGAGAATGGCTCGTCGAAAATTTCAATTAGTCTAAGTAGCTCTTGATCTTGATGGATTCTCTTCGGTTAGCCATTACAAACAACTGCGGTCATTTGCTTTTTACCAAATCACCGGAAGACATTCTCCATGAAGAGAGGACGGTGTTTATATAAAAGTACTTGATTCTTGCCCTTTGAAAGGAAATGTTTGTTTGAATATAAAATCTTATTTCATCACCGGAAATTGCGTTCTTTTAAAGTGTCCATCTTGCACTATGTTCGCCGCACCGCCAACCATTCGGCGGAAGTGGATAATCGTATTGAAAATTAAAAACGGACCCGCATTTGCTAAGGATAATTTATTTTCAAGATTGACTGACTGGTCATTACAAACATGTAGGCAGTATAAACCTAAATGACGTCACCCACGCGTCTTCAGAAACTTATCGAAATCCCATTTAAGCCTCAGGTTATTTTATGGCTACGTTTTACGTTGTTGCATTTATCCACTCAAAAACCGTGTGAACAACCTGTAAAACTTTTGCCTTAATGAACATGTGTACAAGAGATAAAGTTCAAAGGTGGGAGTAAATGCAGTTTTTTTGGAAGTATAATTTTTTTTTCAAGTGTACAAAATAGCGAGTTCACTTCCGCCAGCGTAAATCAAACGAGCCCACCTACACGCTTATTTGAGTACATACATTTTTCAAGTGCGCAAGTGGCCCTTCCAGGAAATATTGTTTCACAAAACCCTTTTGTAATTTAGGGAACTTTTCCTCCTCGAGATCAATTTTATGTGGGCTGTGCGTCCCTATAAAGTAGTAAAACTGCCTTTCTCCAATTTAGATTCTTATCGCAAGGCTATGTCCTGGACCTGTGCGGTCCAAGACTTTTCGATTATGCAACTTGTGTGTAAAAGTAAGATATATGGTATGCATGATATGCGGAACAGACACGTACAAGGAAAAAGGTGAATAACTCCAAAAAGGGAGCACGATCATGATCATGATCACAGACTGTAACAGACACAAAGAGAAAGCATGAAATGACTGCGACATTCCTAGAATCTCATTTCGGTTCCACCATCCGTGTCTCATGTCCACCAGATCTCCACTTTTCTGCGAGTGAGTGACGGCTGAGTTGATAACTGAAATAAAAAAGGAACATCTTGGAGGAAGACGCAAGAGGGAGAGAGAGAGAGAGAGAGAGAGAAAAGAATGGAAAAACTTATTAAATTAGGCGAACCCGACAACTTGCATAAGAAAATTTCTGGATTACTTTTGGGAGAATGTATAAAAGGTTATAGCGTAGAGGGTAACGGCGACGGATGAGACAGTGAGTCACTATACTACCTACAATAACAACCAAGTGTCTATTTTTCGTAACACGCTTCTATATTTAGATCCTTTTCTGGATGACATCATCATCAACATGGCTCCATTAAACTCTCTTGCATAAGGTGGAACTGGAAATGAGGTAAAAAAAGGAGAAAGTATATAAATATATTCATTGGCAGCGACAAGACTATGCACTATAAATATAGCCTCTGGGTGATTTGTGTCTCATCATGCTCATCACTTTCACTCACAGAATAATTTCCCACTTTGGGATGAAGATATGAAGGCACGAGACGAGAGCATACAAAAAAACCTTCATTATTAAAAGTTGAGTTCTTATGTCCTCCTCTCTCCATTCCAGAGTATTGATCATTTGTCTTAAGCATCATCATCAGCATAGCGAGTGAGATGATCGTTATGAAGAGAGAAAACAGTTGTGACGTGATGAAAATTCGGAATTGTATGGAAATGCGAAACAATTTCAGGATGACTGACTTCAACTCACGAACGAGAAGAAGAAGAAGAGAAAGGAGAAAGTGAAGATAGACGATAAGAGTAGAAAAAACTTTTTCCCACTATAAATTTCGACGATAAGGAATAAGAATGTGAGTACTCAAGTTTTGTATAAACATATTGTTCTTGTATCTTTTTAACTCGTGTGTCCTTTGATTAGACTCCAATCTCCTTTTTGGAAGCTTTTATTTTTCTTTTGTCTTCGTTAACGAGATCTATAGTGGTGATGCATAGGTATAGGTATATATAGACACACACGCAAGGATGGAAATAAAAGTAGATCGTGTATATAAATGAAACAAAAAGTTTCTTACTCGCTGTGGACATTATTCTCACAAAATTTTCAACTTTTCTGCCTGAGAATAAAACGTACTATAATCATAGCACAAGTAGAAAGAAGAAAAACTTCTCCAGCTAAAAATAGCGGAACCCAAACCGCCTTTTCCGTAGCTTCCTTTCTTCTAGGAAAACTTAACAAGCAAGAAAAATTGGTTGATGCTCGAAAAAAATTGGTAGTAAAAAAGGATATTGATGAACCTACTTTCTTAATAGTTTCCGCTTCCTCTCACTCCAGCCTTCTTTAGGTAAAAATGTTGTTTTTTTACTTCATGCTGAGCCATTCACTTACTCGATCTTCATTTTTCAGAAGAAGAAGAGAAAAATCCCACACATCACGACTCACGACACGACGCATCGCCTACAAAAGAAAAAAAGTAGCTGAGGTAAATATATACACACACGCATATCCACACAGAAGACAATCTTTCGTCTTCTTGACAAACAAGAATTTTTTTGTACATACTTTGAGGATCAGGTTTTTGTATGCCATAAGTAAACTATTTTATCGCTGTGCCACACACATACACACACCCGGACGGACCACATTTTTTACGTCAGTCACTCCCTTCCTTTTTGTTGGAGAGGCGGTAGACGTATAAAAGGACATTAGAAAATTGACTTGTTGTACACATCTGACAAAGATTGATTGACGACTGTGGAGGTACAAGAGAGACCTGTAATGGAAATGCAACTGCATATACTAAGCTTTAACGAAGAACTAATTCCGAAATTTAAGACGAAAAAAGTGAGTTATACTCAGGATGTTGGTTATGGGAAGCTTCGTAGAGAGAAAGTTTAATTAGCGTTTAATGGCAAAGTGCATCGTCTTGTCCCGTCGGGTACGAAAGTTCCCTTTTCTCTCATCGATATTCTCATTTGCGTCACTACGTCATGCATGCTACAGATTTTCATTGCATTTTTCCAGTTTGTCTTTTGACTCTTGGGAAGAAAGCTTGAAAAGCTTATTTTTCACACAAGTGAATTACCGTTCGCATTCAACGGATACAACACCAAAATGTTTATCAAGTTGAACTATCGCCGTGCTGCAAAAATATCCCTGGAGTATGTGTGATATGTACTATGGCCCTGTCAAGTCAACCCTTTTTTTCACTGGAGTCACTTTCGCCAGCTGCAAAATACACAAAAAAATAAGAAAGCATATATGAACTCACATGAAACACTATACCTATTGTGTCGTCGTGTATCTTTAGGCCGCCAGGCAAAGGCACCAATTTTGTGTTGTGATATAGTTTCCAGCAGGAGAGAAATTCATTCATCATGATGAATGAAGATTCTTTTTGCTAGTGTGTGAAAATAAGACTGCGTTATATGTGTGTGCCTTGCATCGCCTTTTTTGTCTCCATTCCATACATTTCATGGGTTTGGTTGGCTGGTGTCTATATATAGGTCTCGTGTGGGAATAAGATTCTGGTTTTGATCACACCGTGAAGGAAAAAGCTTTTTCCCATTTTCTAAACCGTATTCAGTTCCATCCTTTTACAAAAAATGTAACTGTGTTGTGGTACATGGATGTGGAAAAAAATTCGAGAGAGAAAGTGAGAGCGATAATAAATGATGCGAGCTCATCGTTTCCTTCAATGAAACCGCAAATAACGATACTTGCGGGCTTTGTGTAGTGTAACCTTATAGCTGAAGCTGAAATAAATTCTTACTTTTTTACTAAACCGTACTTTCATCTTTTTCCATTTTAAATCATTTTCAAAGGGGGCAAAAAAATGCAAGAAAAATATTGCTAGGAAAAAAATTGTGAAAGTCTCTGCGGAAGAAAGGGCTTTTCATTTGACATGAAGAATGGGGAAAGTGATCTTTGAGTGGTATTATCTGGCTTTTCCCACGAGATCTCTTCCTTTCTACATTAACTCCTATTCCTTACTCATTTTAGACATCCAGCCAGGGGAGTCAGAGATGTGATACTATGCCCCACTTTCTTCAGAGAAAAATGAATATTGTATTCATTTCCGTTGGGTCAATAGTTGAGAAAAATGAATATGATTCGCGCTAACTGGAATTCTCGAATGTAATTTTCTTCAAATACCGGCAATGAACATTGAAGTTAGAGAACCTGGTACTTATATTACCTCTCCTTATGGCATACTTCATAACTTCACACACATAGACGAGCCAGATGAACGACCTACTAGAATTTCGATTCTGCACGTTGAAAATAAATTATTTAAACGGAATATCAATGACGCATTCAACTTTATCTCTCCTGATTCGTAAGCACAACGGACACAGTAATTTTTTTTACATTTATTTAGTTTTCACGGATTGAAAAACTATTTGGATGTCAAAATTGGGTTTAATTGTCTAACATTCGATGAAAAATTGTCATCATGAGGTCAAATACGTTAAAAATGTTTCGGAACAAATTATTAGTTTTGATAAAAACTTAAACATAACTTTATATACATACTTTACGTTTACTTCGATATGTACTTCCTAACCTATCAGTCTAGCAAAAATATACCCTCTTCAGAGCAACATTTCCTTCGGCGTACAACTGCGACTTGTGTAAGTCGGAGCATAATCGAATGTTTCATTTCATAACTCAATAAAAACCACTGAAAAATATGCTTACCATTTTTTTCTTTACTTTTCCCAGATGTACAATATGACTTCTGGTTGAGTTGTTATTTCTTTTGGAAAAAAGAATTGCTGAGGGAAAGGAAAGAAATACTGATATATTGATTATAAGCCTCCCGACTCTTGGTGAGCAGCTCATGTGGAACGATGTTCATGTAAGGTTACGCAAGTGAAAGGAAATCCCATTTTTCATACTTTATTGTCAGTGTTGTGCCATTTTCCTCCTCTCTATCTCCAGCCATTTTCCATAGACAATCTTAAATGGAGCATTGCATCTATCTCATATTTTTTTCTGCAAGAAGAGAGAGAGAGATGGCATAGAAAACAGTAAAAAAAATTTACATTAAGCATATACAAAAAAAATCGTGGATGTTAAAGAAAAATGGAGGTGTATTCTTCACATGTGTGTGTATATGGATTTTTTTTCGGTAACGCCCCGGATTCCCCAAAACGACGGTAATAATATATTGTCGGTGTCGATACTATTTTCAGTTTTTGCAAGTCATTTTGCTCATCTCACTTGCTTTCTTCCTCGAAGGCCTCGCGTCTTTTCACTTCACTCCTTCCTTAGGGCAGGGAAAAAGGGAGGAGCAGGAGGGGTACCTTGGAACAGGAAGCATAAAAGGAAATTACTGCCTCTTGGGAATGTATCGATTCAGGGTCTTCTCCAAGAGTTTTTGATACAATGTAGGTTTCCTCTCTTGTTGAGTTGAGAAATGGGGAAAAGTGAGGAAGAGAAAAGAGAGAGAGAAAGCAAAAAGAGTTTTTTTTGTACAATAATAAATATAAAATATACAAGGGAAGCGAGAGAGTTATGTGAAGACGAGTTGGAATCTTTCACATTCGTGGATGTATGTAGATGCATGCATTATAGTATTTCAAGTAAAAGTCTAGAGTTTCTCGTCTAGAACAAGTGAGTAACGCAAGCTGAAAGAGAGCATCTTTCGTTTCTTTTTTTTGGCTTCGCTTCACTTTTCTCCATTTTCTCTTTTCATTCACTTCGGAGGCAGGAGGAGAGTATCAAGTCATCCAATCCTGAAGAGTGACTCACTCAGACAGTCACTCAAAAGAGGAACAATTTGATTCAATGAATTCTCCAAGGAGAGAGTAGTGCATCGAGTATGTGGGGAAAAGTTTTACTTCAAAATGAGAGAAGTGTACAGCGTCAACCGTAATCAGAAGGGAACAACTTTGGATGAGAATGTGGAAATAGTAAAAACAAGGACTTATGGAAACATGGTGAAAGTTTGACTTAGTTTATGTTCTCCTTTCTGGAGAGAGAGAGGGAGAGAGAGAGAGAAAGCAGTGGATAATTGGTGAGGGAAAAGGAAATGCGAAATTGGCCTGGCGCTCATTGGGAAGAGGATTGAAGAAAACAGGAGCATAAAAACTTTTTATATCATCAATTGCTTAATTGCAAGCTCCTGTTCCACATACAAAATGGATTTTTCTATCGATATATATTCCGCCGAGTCTGAGCAAGATAATAATTTTGCCCATTTGCGCAGAGTTGAATAAAGGAGTCTTCCGGTGAACGCCCTGCTTTCATCAGGAAATCGAGAAAAAAAAGTTTCTCCTCGTCCAACTCACGGAGATTTATCGGAATATTAAGAAGTGACATGCATAACATAAATCAATTCTGAAATATATGGGTTTTTGTATTAGTTTTTTTGCTATTGAGAGAAATGTGTATTAATGGTCGTGTAACACAGTTACTGATAAAACAGATGGTTAGTTCACTTCCGCATGAAGTATGCAATATTGTATGCATTTGTAACAAACCATAAACCCAAATATATTTGGAGCAAAAAATCATCGAATATGCATTTGACATTTGTTGCTTTGCAAAAAAGGAAAATGTTTTTCCCCAACTCATGCATGCATTTACATGCACATTTGTGTGGCTGACTGACCATACCATATAGGGAATGTGTCTGGTGAAAGTATTAAAATATGACTTCTGGAAAAACTTTTGTTTTTCCTTCCCCACAGAGTCGTCAATTTTCACTTTAGACACATAACTTCATGCTTGTGACTGTCAAAACTAGGTAAACTTGATGGTTTCCAGTTACTTCTCTGCCGGAATTCATTTTTTTTCTCTTTGGGAGAAGGAATGTGTGCAAAGTAACAAAATCTAGAAATAAAGCTTTTGCAAAATCCCTGATTTTTTACAGCCAAACTCATGCATGCCACATGCACCCATTGTGGCGTGCATTATTCAAACATTCAAAAATGCAACTTGAGGCAGTCACGCAAACAAAAAGCGTAATTCCTTCAGGGCCGGAATCATAAAACACATACCTAATGCCAATAACATCGTTTGCGATAGCAAGAAAACATATTGCACTGATTTACATACATTTTTTATATATTCATTCTGTGCGGCGTACGTTATACAACATCTTTTTCGGGCTTGGTCAACCACCACTTTTGCGCAGGAAGTTGATTTTATGAGAAGGTGTTTTGTTGTTCCGTTGTTCCTATATACATTTTTTACTCTTCCCATTCACCAAAGGGAAATTGTTCCTCTGTTTCGTAAACGCTTCTCTTATATGACTCCATTACAAATTTTATTGTACCTCGTCAACGTCATCGCGAATCTCAGTTGGAGCAACAGATAAAAGTGGAACTGTTTATTGTGTAGCCTTTGTGAGTGGAATGCAGCGCAGAATGGTACACTGAGGAATGTTTTTCAAGTTTTCATGTCCAGCGCTTAAATAAATAATTTGATGTTGTAAAATTGTAAACATTCTAACAAAGGTAGGCGTAGGCGGGCTTAGTGAATGTACCTTTTGCTTTTACTTTCAATTTACACATTTCACCAAGTGCCACATCTCATATGCTTATGTCATTTATTTTGTCAGTATGCCAGTGCTCAGACGTACTTCATGTTGCCCCACTTATGTTGCAATTGTTAGCAAATATTTATAATGTGTGCCAATTTGAATCACGCTCGATGAAACTATGAATTTTACACTTTCTAAGTTTCTATGCTAAATTCTGGGTTATGAAGCTTGTTGCGTTGTTGCCTTCTCCGTTCAACGAGAAGTAAGTTGTAATGTACCTAAAATAAAATTGTAATCCGTCTGACATTACTTTTTTCTAAAGCATTCACTCATGTCATCTGTCTGGAAAATCTTATCAGGATATCTCACTCTGGCTCCGATCTCCTCTAAAATACGTATTGTTTGAAAGTAGGCCGTGTCTGTCTATTTCAAATGAAAAGGGGCATTGTGATTTAATGCAATCTCCCATTTTTATGTAAGCTTATTTCGTTCTTAATTTCGTTTCCTCTTACGGATTAGATTTTAGGTACATAAATATATTTATAGAAGTACAAGTACACACACAATGTGCATGCACTCTCTTGGAAAAAAAGAACTACGACTGGGTTTGGTAGTTAAATTGATGTTGATGACGTACTCGTGGCATAAAAAATTTTATAGACGAGGAAAAGGAAAGTGGTGCTCGTGCTCTCCTAAGTTTTGTGACCCTTTTTCCATCTCCATTTTTACATCAGTCTCTTCCTCCACTACTCAACGTCTTTTATTTAAAACAGTTCAAATGAGAGGGATTTGAAGTGATGTTTATGCATTATGCAAAGAGATACACCGAAAATGAGTTGGGTTCACATTTTTTCTCCACACATGAATGATCTGTTTAAGCGACGAAGAGACAAAAAAATATTCTCATTTTGTCTTCCTTTTTCTGCATTTGCGTTCATCTTTCTTTCGCATGATATGTCTCTCCAGTCTCTCATGATGATAGTCTTCAGACGATAGAGATTATGAGAACGGGAGGTTTTATGGGGAAAGAGTGGTTTCGTTATTTTTGCTGATGCGAAATACAAAACCCATTCTCAACAAATCTTATTCTCCTGCGGTCTCACTCGAGTACTTTGAAAATATCAATATGAATTTTTTGCATGCTGTGTCTTTTTTTATTCTACTCTCAAATCCCTGCTTGGAATATATTTTCTCTCTCTCGAAGGAAAGGAATATAAAGGGAAAGATGCACATGAAAGTACTTTTTTATTACAATTTTTTGCTTGAGTAGGAAAACCTGGCTTGCATGAAACAAAGATGATTATTCCTACTCCTCGAAAGGGTATATAAAGAAGGAAATTTTGCTGTGAAGTGAACTGTTTACGAATTAGGGAGACCAAGGTCAGTTTCATAATATGGCTTTGGCTTTATGTTCGTCGTACAAAAAAGACTTGCATCGACATACATCATGTCCTTTACAGTCATCATTTGAATGAATCATGAACGTGGTTCAAACAAAAAGCTTGCATCATCATCATCACGCGCATGTTCATACTTTGAAAGGAATTTAAATTATGTCTCTTCCTTCTTGTTTAGCTTCCAATGAAGTTTCGTTGTGAAAGAGAAAATTGAGTGTTTGATTTTCCTTGAACGAAATTGATGATACCAAGTTTGTACCTTCTTTTGATAAAGTTCTTTTCGTGTATAGCATTTGTGAAGATAATAACTTCGGAGAAACTCTTCCTAAAAATGGAAACTAAAAGCCTCAAAGGGTTCTATTTTACAAATATCAGACAAGTTTTAAAACACAAAGAAAAGCAAAGACACGTGCATATCTAATTTTTCATGAATCAGCTGGTCCAATGATGAAGATAACTGAAGTGGAGTTATGTGAATCACAAACATGATATGAATTGAAATTACTTTCCTTTGCAAGTGCAAGCCTATATGGTTTAGTGTATTGAAGCATGACCTGGATATATATTCACGGTTACATTATCATTTCACGCTTGTGACAATCGTTCCAGCACTACATAAAGTAATCCTGAGATGATAACGTAGTGTTTTATATCCTTTCAATATCACCGTTCAATTACCATTCACACCGAGAAGAAAATTTCCATAAGTATACTGAAGGTATATGCTCTTCCAACTTTCTCTCTTGATTTTGCCTGAATGAACATGGATGTCAAACGTGTGGGTGGGAGATGCTAAAATGGAATGAAAAACTATAATTTTTCTTTGTACAGTCACGACAAGGCTTTAGCATTATTATACGCGCAGGTGACAATAACGACTTTTCCCCAACACTCATCTACATTCTCACGTCATCCACATCGTCAGAGTTGAATAGTCATGTGGAATGGAAAGGTGGAGGGAGAGTAATGTCTAAAATGTGTAATAAATGGGAAGAGAAGGTCGTAGGCTATCATTTTCTTTTCCCTTTGTGTATTCATTCATTCATTCAGAGAGATGCGGTAAACGAAGACTAAGTCCACATCCAGTCCGCACACAGTCTCTCTTTTTTGTTTCGTCAGCAGTATTCATGTGCATCATCCCATTCAAAAGGGAATTGAACAAAAAAAGGACACTAGAGAGAAATAGGAATAATGCCCATCAGTTCTCGTTAGGAGACATTCTCCTCATGTATGAAACGACTCATCTTTTTTTGCGCTTTTCGCCAAAAAAGCTCATATTTCTTCAGAAGAGGAGCAGGAGAGAGAGAGAGAATATTCACATTCGCCATTCTCCAACTTCCGTTTGGAACATCTCCGAGAGTCTGACTACTGCGGAAAAGGAAAAACGGTAGAGCGTGAGGGTGTGTGCACTAGGCGAGAAATATTTATGACAGTTGACAGCTAAGGTAACGGGAGACCATCTTGTGAGATTATTGCAGTGTGAAGAAAACGTCTCTCTTGAACACACACACACACACTCTCTCTCTCTCTCACTGTGTGTGTCTCTCGACTTTTCTCCTTTGTTTGTATCACGTAGTTGAGAAAAAGGTATCATGACACGCGTAGGTATACATTTACTCCTTAACCAACCCATAAAATGGTAACAAAGAAAGCTATGACTCTGATTTACGTGGTTGCATGTGTCCTACTATTCCTCTCTCACTCTCTCTCGTTGAGATGACTAATAGTCACTAGACATTGGACATGTGTAAGCAAACAAAAACAGTGGGATGACATAAGACGAAGACTCATCATAATTTTGCTTCGTGTGTGCTTCCGTCTTTGATGAGTACACAAAAAGTAAATGGGAAACCGAGAGAGCAATCAAGAAAATGCATTTTTTCTTATGGAAAATTGACGGATAATCAATCAGCCTACGAAGATAAATCGGGTGTGAACATGAATAAAAGCAAAGAAGAAGAAATTTCTGCTTTCAACAGGTTATATAACTAAAAACAATTGCGAAAAACACTGGACATTGACCTACACTGTATTAGGGCACTAGAATTACAAAACTCAATGACGAACGTCGTCGAGCTTAAGCACAATTTGCAATTGAATCAGCCACCTGAAATATTCTACCTAAAATGGGGTAGGAAATTGAGAGATAACCGAAATAAATTTTTCGAAACCAATTGGATTTTTTTGCGAGGCGGAAAATTCCATAGTACTTATACATAACTGAATTTCAATGAATACCCCTAGTTATGCCGTAGGCACAATGATAGAACATCATATCGACTTTCAATTTCAATTTCCTCTCTTCGGCTCTCCCCTGCATAAATGTTTGGGGAACGTGGTGGGAACATTTCTTGGAGCTAAAAAAGTAGATATGTGCTTGCTCGTCATTTTTATGAGTTTTTCAACGAGGCGAGAGATCGCAATCAAGTCACGATTCACCACGTCTGTCAGGAATCTCCATGATGGGCTACATACACAAGTATAATGGAGTGTAGTAGCTTTTCTAAAAACAACATGCTATATTTAGGCATATGGATTTTTCCGGGCTGCAGGCTATATTATAGATATAGGCAGTATATATGATGTCATATATTAAAAGTAGAGAAGAGAACATTCTTTAAAATTCCTCCACCACTACAGACTCAAACGTTCTTGTGGTGAGAAGCCGCATAATATTTCACAAGTTTTGAACTGAAGCACAAAATTGAGGCAGAAAGGTGGAAGTGGAAGGACTCTCTAGACACCGCTACATTTTCCCTTCGTGACGGTTATATGCGCGAAAATTTATCGGATTTGCTGGTGGGATTGGTAGAGGGGGGAAGTTACTTGTACACATTTTATCATGCGTTATACTATTATTAACACGAGTGAAAATTTCTGCACACTTCTATACAAATAGTGCAAATATAATAGTAATGTAATGCATGACTATAACGTGTTCTCCGAGCGAGAATTATTTTCTGCTTTTGGTCTCTATTCAAACGCAGTCATCCAATCACAGGCGAAAACTCTTGTCACATATTATTTCGCTTCCTAAAACGTCAAGTAACTTTCACCCGAATGAGTTAAGAAGCGCGTTTGCATGAGTTCCCTCTGGGAAGCTATAGCGTAGTAGATGGTTGAAATTGGGAGATTGCACAAGTGGAGCAAGCTACACAAGTGGAGTTCCGGAATAGATATTTATATGTGGAGCGAGCAACCTGTTTGGCAGCACAGCGTTTGCAAAATATATATACGTTAATTTGCTGCGGATAGATACAGACATTTCGCACATCAGCCTCCAGACAAAATTTTGAGATTCTAAAATGAAGTCTGCCTTGAGCCTCTCTGGATTCATAGGACGTTTTAGTCATGTTGTCACGTATATTCTAGTTAAAATTCAGGAACGACGAAACTGGAATCTCAGAGGGAGCTTTACAAGTGTACACATGTTCATAGGCTCATCAAATGGGGCGAAATGAAATCCTGTGCAAATTTGCAGTTGAGTTATTACATGTAATTTAATACGTGTATGGAGTGTGGAGTCAACTTCTCTGCTAGCGCAAGTATGTGAAAGCATGTCAACTCAAAGATTTTAATTCTTACCACTAAAACCATGTCATCATTACATTCTTCACACTTGTACGCTAGACTTTGCCAAGTTTGCATGTTGCTGTCTATAATATCGTGTAGTGCTGTCCTGCTTTAGAATTCAATTGGCAGAAAAAAAGTTGGATTGGATGAGTGTATTTTTGAAATTTCTTCATACAGCCATACTTCAAATTAGTTTGTGGTTCAAGTATCCTTACAGTTTGCAGCAGTCGTGACTTCCGCTTCTCGGATGGATGAGCAGAATTGTTATAACAGGAGAGTTATGAATGAGATGAAAGGTAAATTAGAAGCTTACGTATGAGTGGATACGAGTACAGAAAGTTGAATGAGAATCTAAATATAACTTTAACTTGAAACTTGATGAAGTTTTGTGAGAAAACGGGGCTCAGACTATACCAACAACAAAGTCAAGGCAGGAGCCGACAACTACTGGAGAAAAGTCAAGTAACTTGAGAGTCACAGTTTGCTTCGAGGTGAAAGTCAAAGAGAAGCGAGCAGTCTGGTGTGAGCTGGAGTAACTCGATGCTCCCACCAAAAACCTCTCTTATGCAAGGAACTATACCTACACACATGAACCGCTGAGAGCGTCGTACACTCTCTAATATACTCTCCTTCTCTGTGGCTTCTTTCTCCTTCACTCAAGCCGGGCAGACAATGGAAAATTTCTTGGTGGTTTTGGTTTGGTTGCATATGCGTCGTTGTCTTCAGTTGAGCACAAAACAATATTGCAGAGCATAAAAATTCATTTATTGTGATTCATGATTCCAGGTTACTTTGTATGCAAGTCGCCGATTACGCCTGAAATCAACGGAAATAAAAGAGATTAAAGAGAAATGTTAAATAGAGCATTGAGCATATTATTCAGTCCGTAAAGGTTTACTGAACGTGAAGGCTCAAAAGAAAGTGAACCTATGGTTTTCTTCTTAATGCTCTCAACCACTTTTGAAATTTATATTCACTAATTGTTTTCCGTAGTCGACTTCGTTTCCCGCCCATGCGGGTTGCTATCTGAATCTTAATGAAAGTCCTTCAAACTAAAATCAAATTAAAATCTTGCTTTTATCCATTTGCAAATGAAGCACATTTAACAAATAATTCAGCTCGTTGTTCACGTTGGTTTCGAGCGTTGAGAGATAAAATTTAATAAAGTATTATAAGGGATATATATACGTACATATAAAATGCCGACCTAAGCAGTGACTGACTGAAGGTACTCGTTGTTAAAACTATAATTTTGATGGCTGCTTTGAATTCCGTTGTTTGTGGTATTACGGCATGGAATTCTTAATTAAATATAAAAGGTTTACCATTATGTTTAACATCAACGCTACTATTATTTTTGGTGCAAATAAAGTACGCATACTAAAAATTAGATATGTCCTCGGATAGAATTTTTTGGAGTATTTATCGAGTCTCGTTTCCACATCCAATCAAATTGAATTATCTCAGGCTTAATATGCACAGAAGAACGCAAAGGTGGAGCTGAAAATTCACTAAGCGATTATGTGCCTTTGTCTTTCACGTCATTCTCATTCGGTACGGCTTTCCCACTTTCCTCACATTATTGTGGACAAGGAAAGGACAACCAAAATATCGTGCTGAAAGTGGAATGACGATGAGCACAATTTCATTCGAATTGGATTCTAAACGAGTTCATGCTGCTCCTCTCAAAAACGTGATAAGTGATAATGACACTTGCATTTCGCATTCACAGTTCGTGACGCGTGTATCATCAACCTTACAAAATTGATGTTGTGGTTTGTGGGTTGCATTCAAATTTGAACTGGGTTTTCACATAAATATCGATTTCACCTGTCCTAACCTTTAGCAAGACTTTAGCAACTCAAGCACCGGAACACATGAACACTCAATAAAAGGAGACAATTTAAATCCCCCCAAAAAATGTTGATTACTCCACTTAAACAATTGCATGTTGAGAGAGTGCAGCGAAGCATATACGTGCTCTGCTGCGACTGCGAAGAAGAACTTATTAAATAAACAATAAAGTTGCTCTCTTTTCGCTTGTTTACAAAGAAGGAACGTGTGTGCACTTGTGAACATTCCTATTCCTGGTTCACGTATTTATACTCTTTCTTCTAAGACGTAAAAGAGTACGAGCAGGAGTAATAAACATGGTTTAAGTTGATTTCCCATTCTGCAATTTAGGTTGCTCACTTAAGCTGAGGTTCCATCTTACTTATTAACTCGTATATATTATGCACCACGCATGCATGTTTACGTTCAGCAGTACACACTCATTTTTACTGCTTTCTCCAAGTTTATAAAAATCCCCGTGGCATATAGAGTTCAAGAAGTTTATACCAAGTACATGACTATAAACTTTCCCGGAGCTACACTCCTGCACCCATATTCAACATCTGAAAAGCTATAAACGCATGAACCTTCTTTAATATACAAAAAACGTAGTTCACAACAGTGTTTCCCCTTTTATTCTCTCGCTAGACGCTTTCTTTTCACTTTGAGAAAGGGAAATGTACTTGGCCCCAGCTGGCCTTTTCACCAGGCAAGATGCAAGATCCAAGTTTGGGTCATAAATGATTCTTAGAAGGAAGCAAAAACGTCTTGTACAAGCTCTAAAAAACATGAGGCAGTAGCAGCAGCACCAAGTACCATGCACTTTAGACCGAAACCGTCTTAAATATATAAAATGTGATATTGTTTTACAGCACAACCAACCATGGCAAAAAAACTAAACTCGAGAATGTCTCATCTGAAATGAGCCATATCACGCTCCTTTTCACTAAAAGAAAAACTATCTCGTGGCCTTGACAGATCACGACTTCACTTTTTCCGCTCTGCCAAATCAATTTAGAATTTAGCCAGAAAGACAGAAATGTGCATCACATTATATTCAATTTGAATGCAAATGAAAATCTCGTTATACACATTTTAGAAGATGTAATATCAACTGTAATAATAATTCTTGAATCTAACAAAAAAATTAATCACATCGCAGTCACACACATCACATCAGACAAAGACTAATCTACATAATAGTCTACGCTCCTTCAACCAATTCTAAAAGATTGGACAGCAAAACCACAAAAGAAAGTTTTTTTGGACAGTCTTGACTTGACGTTTTTACCCCAAAGAAATTAGACGGGTGTGCTTGTCACGTTTTTTCCTGCTTACTCTCCCGAAACGAAAACATTCTTAGAAAAGGGAAAACATCTCTATAAAAACAGGAATAAATGTATGAAGAAGAGAAAGAAAGAAGAAAGGACAAAATGAGTTTGAGGAGAGAGATGCCAAGAAAAAATTGTAATGAAGGGCTGCAGTTAATATACGTTCGTATGTGTGTGTTTGAGCCAGGCTTAGTTTCTCCATGTCTTATTTGGGGAATTCATTAACGCTAAAAGTTCCAGCGAAGTGCACACCTCCAGAAAATAGGATAGGATATATGAGGATGGAGTATTGCAATTTTTTGTGACTGCTCATCCATGAGAAAAGAAAAGTTTCTTTAATATTGCTCGGAATCAACGTTCCCATTTTTCCAAACATCTTTGCCAAAAAGATAATAATATCGAAAGGGAATGGGAGGGTGTACAACGTTAGCCGAGCTCGTTTTTATATTCAAGGAGAAAGTTTTGATGTGCGTAGAATATCAAAGCGCTGTAAGTACCGACCTAATAAAGTAAACACACTCGGTCAACTCATCCATGTTCATTTTTTCGGCGTAAAAGTAAATAAATAAGAGAAGCTTGTATATAAATATATCCTTCCTGACTAACTGCAGAGATGATTTTGATGCTCTATTGAAAATATCTACTCGAAAACCGCTAAATAGCTCGATTTTTTCCGGGCTCATTGGCAAGTAGAAAGGGCACTTATTTCTCCAAGAAAAATATCATCACAAAAAAGCACATCCTCCACAACACAACGCAGATGAGCTCATTTCCTTCCTTCACTACGGCAGGATATTATCGCTGTTTATTTAGCAAGTTTTTAGACAGAGAGAGAGAGAGAGCAGAGACTTTCTTATAAATTTTCTACATTTCCCATATTACTTTCTTCCGTGTGCTGCTTTCTCCTCTTGTTCCATCTGAGTGACGACGACGAATGAGGCAGAATTTTTCCCTTATTATTGTCCCATTAAATATTTCAGTGAGTAGCTCGTGCTCTTCGAGTTTCCAGTCAAGGAAGAAAAAAGCGGAGAGAGAAAGAGAGAAAGTAAGGAGAGCACACGGAGGGAAAACCAGGTTTACATATTGTGTCTTTTGTGGAATATGAATGTCTGTACAATGTGGCACAATATATATCGCTTTCGTCTGGTTGTGGATACCACATTTTATTATAAAATGTATTCCCGTAGAAAAGTCCACACACAAAAGGAATGGGAAATATATAAAGGCACTCTCCTCCGTGTAAAACCCTACCTAGTCTATACATAGTGTGCTAAACCATCTGTGTGGCAATAACAAAATTGTATACTTTTTTAGAAAGAAAGTTACATCGATGTACTTATAAGGAAAGACACATGTCTGTATACTTAAATTGCAACTTTTTCCCTGGGTTTTGAGCCACAGCACACGCTATATTCTTTATATGCTGGCGCGTAGTTGTCGTTTACTCAAAAGCAACCAGGCCGTACGTACACAAAGCCAAAGCTGTTGTTCCGCTCGCAATGCACAGGCACACACACAGGCGTCTCAGTCTCGTGTGAGGATGAGGAGAAAGGTACATATCCAATCCACCACGTTCCTCGTTGACTACTATAAAAAGGGTATGTGGTTGCGACCATGACGCTCACTTGATGCAGGATTCCGCAAAGATGAGTATCAATTCATCTTGTTGCTCGTCTTGATAAACTTTCCATTACTCATCCATGTCATTTCACGCGGAGTTGTAGTTGGGGAAGGGTGAGGGCCGAATATATAAAGCGTTCGTTCTCCACTTCGAGCTTAAGTGAAAGTACACAAATTTTTGAGTGTCGAGAGTGTGTGTGCAGACCAACAACCAACATTAATTTCCACGTTGGAAGGTGTTCTCCAACGAGTGAAGTGTGGGAAGGAAAGGGAAAGGTCACCATTCAAGATTTTTTTATTAAGTCACATACACTCCACTCCACTTCCTCATCGTGCCCCGTGTCCACGTCCATCCCATTTATTACTGGAGAGTTTCTAGAGAAGAAAGTAAATAGAAAGGTGACCTGGGTGCATGAGTTTATGGAGAAAGTGGGTATACATAAAATATGTACACTTTGTAGTGAATGAACCCATCTAAACGTAGAAGAGGAAACATATTATATAACATTTCATTTTCGAGGGGAAGCAGAGAACATAATATCCTTCATCCTCCACGAAAGAGTTGTTCATCAAACTGATCAAAAAGTAGTGACGAGAAGGAATACTCACACGTCATCCGTTTCGATCAAAAAAACGAAGGAAGAAGAGTTGTTAGAGTTGTTCCTATTTTATGCTGTGGGAAGAGTGTTAAAAGTGTTGGAGCATCTCTAAAAGATTTTCTCGTCTTGAGGCTATTTCTTACCGGCTTTCACGCTATTCGCTCATCGACTCTCGGAGCACTCACACCACACCACACACATCTCGACTATATCAGCTCTCTGTAAAAAAAAAGCTTGTTGTGTGTGTGATGTTCTCTCCCCTTCTCTCCATAATGCACTTTAATCTCCAGAGATAGCCATCTTCTGATGAATTTTCATCTTCTGTGGTAGGGTGGTTGTAGTATCGAAAATTCTCAGTCTATTCGAGATGATTATGTCGTCGTCTCCCTTTTATCTAGTCTTCTCGTCTCCTCTGACAAGCCAACACCTGCTTCTGAGAATAAACAAAAGCTGGTCATCGTAGAAAGCCGTCTTCAATGGAAGGAGTGATATCAAGCATAATAAGAAGGCTTGTTTTCTTCAGGAGAATCTGTGCAAAGGAGGAGTAGTAGTGAATCGCATTATATTGCCACAGGCACACCATGCCACTCTGACTTTCTTTCTTTTGTTAGCGGACTCTATGCGGTAGGAGTAAAGAGTTTTGTGTGTGTGTCTCTCACAGTGTGAGTTCCAGTTCCATTGGACAAGACAGAGGAAATCATGGAAGCATGTAAATCAAAAGAGAGGAGGACGAGCAACATGACGTTGCTCTCTCCATTTCAATAGAAGCAACAACAAGTGAGAGAGAGAACAAGGAAATTCACCTTGTCATTTACGAAAACATCTCTCCACACAACGAGTCGGAATAAAGGGAAAGAGAGAAAACTTCATTAAGCAGAGACTAAGCTATACAATCCTCCTCCATTTCTTTGGAGAAAGTCTTCTGTTCTACTTTTACTCTTTCCAACCTCCAAAACTTGTTTCTGGACAAGTAATAAAAATAGCAAGAAATATATATGTGCACTCTTGAGGTGGTGTAATGCTTTCGACTACTCTTCTCCATTTCTCTCCAATGACGCGCGTGTTATGTATTTTTGGGTCGGAGTAGTGAGTGAGAGTGAGTGTCCTCACGGAAATGGAAGACGTCATAAAAAGTAGAAAGAAGCTCTTTCACCGGATTTCAGACTCCTTTGTTTACAAGAAAACGAACAAGATGAATGGGTGACAGTGGCACAGTCACGAAGTTGAATGCATGCATAATGCACCTGTTTTTACTCGAGAGTTCCTTTCCCTTGTCCGCTAATTCCGGGAAAAGAGAAAACAAGAAGTTTGTGAGGCTCGTTTTGCACAGTTTCCTCTTTGGTGTTTTCGTGAGCTTCGAACATTTTTGAGTTCTTGTTGCTTCTCCACACGTAAACCATAAGGGAAGTGCCCAATTAGCCTAAAATTAGACGGAAACTGAAAGCATATTACATCAGTTGTAAGATAGAAAAACAAAGAAAGTTGAAAACAAGTAAAAGTAAATACCACTTTTCTGTTTTCCTCCTTCCACAAATAATGTGTTGTGAAGTTCGAGCTACATTGCTGAAGTGAAAGGGTGCAAGTTTCCCAAATTTATTTTTAATGCGAAATTTGGGCAAAGTAAAGATACTCGACTTTCTCATGGACAGCTAAATTGGATGTTGAAGGAAGGTCTGGTGATGATCCAATTGCGCATTGTGCTTCGTTTCTCACGTTGGATATGAATTTAACTACAAAGTGTGAGACAAATTGTCAAGTTTACATAACTTGTACAGCTAGTTGTTGTTGAGTATCAATAAGGAATCCTCGTTTAGTTCACAAGGAACATGGATACATTACCTGCCGATGTACAGAAGCCCCTCAGTCCCAGTTTTGAGCATGCAACGGCCACCGCAGCGAAAGCGAAATATGCTGCGCAGCTGGCAATTGTAGCTGAGGTATGTTATTGACAGAAGCTCATTTCATTTTGTGTTATGATTGCTAATTTCCGGCTTGACAGAAGGTCGATTTATGACACTCGAAGATAAAGCCAAATAAAAATACTGACTCTTAAAACATGTTAGTCTGCAAGTTGTGGATGGTCACGGTATGATGTTCCAAGGTTCCTACATAAATGCTACATATAAAGGTTCCTTATTACTCTATTTTGCATCATGTTCAAACTGACTACAAGTACCACTTCGAGCTTCGACTGTCAAGGTCAACGAGTTATCGACAGGCTGTAATTATATCTACTATAACTTATCTATATCGCATAGATTATTAGGGAGAACTGGTTGATTTTTATGCGAGGTTAGTTTTCGATGGATTCGTTCCATTCCAAATTCCAATCTAGGCAAATATTTACTATTGTGCCTGTTCCATACAAAAATGGTAGCAGGATTGCCAACGGATTGGTTCTGACTTTTGAAGACCCAGGGTTCATATGTTCGTAGTGAATTACAATAAGTGTTATACCTTAACCTTGCAATTTACTCTACCTTAAATATGGAACCTAACGAGACGATTCTACGTCCCAGTTGCGAACAGTCATCACTCTCCCCAGCGAAATCAAAATACCCAGAACAGCTTTCGCTGTTGACTCAGACACTGATAAGGGGACGTTATAAGTTTTCATCGTCTCGTCTGGGAATGCTTGTTTGTTTGCCGCTCGTTTCTGGCATTGATTTTTAGGACATTCGTGCCAATAATGGAGCTCTGATTCCGGGAGAGACATCGGAATTCATAACTGGAGCTGGTTTGGTTGACTGGAGATATGGCCAAAACTACAAGTGTATATTATTTATCAAACATTTATTTTTATTTACTTGTGTGCCTTTCGGCTGGTCGATCCTCCTACTAAATTCCCCACAATAATGTCCTTCATCATGTCACTCCACTTCCGTAAAGTTGTAAAAGTCAGACAGCCACGCCACAGCAAGTGTAGACAAGGATGGTAATGATATGAGACATGACATCACACTCCTCTACTCAAATCAATACTCGCAATTTCTGCTCCAGTCACCAAAGCATACAGAAAATTTTAGCAGAGAGAAATGGACGGGTAGAGTATAGGAGCTTATTTGTTCCTCTATTATTAAATTAGCGTGTTCAACCGAAAGTTCCGGCGTCGCAAGTCTCTCTCCTTCTCGGAATGGAGCTGGAAAACACATTTCAAGAAAACCTTTTTTATATATACTTTTGGTCTGCTTCTCCTCTCACAGCTACGAACGAGCAATGATTTCTAATGATGCGAGGGTGCTGATTCGTTCGATGTGACAAAGATTTACTTCTGCTTTGTGTATCTTTCTCATTTGAAGAAATAAACATGTGTATTCCAGGAAGAGAAAAATGCCCGCTGCAAACCAATCAGAGGGAAGATTTTCTTATTTGTTGGAGGAAACTTCAGCCAACGTCTCTGGCCGAAGTTTTCTCCACCAACGTCATGAGTCATGATTCCATCGACGTATAACTCCGACGTCTCCCATTGGGATTTTTGCTACTTATTCACTTAATTTGGCTGTTATAGGTACTTCCACTGGGCTACATTGAGTTTATGAAGAAAATGAGTATGACTTGATTCATTTGTTGGTGAGATTTGGATTATGAAATTTTCCATTTGAATAAACCGTGAAAATTGTCCCATCCATGCAACTTTAGCTATAACCATATTTTCAAAGAGACATCAAAAGTATACTCATAAACTCGAACGTCGAAAATCTGTTGGCCAAATATTTGCAGATATATGTACCTAATGACACAAAAGTACTACGTACTGCCACCAGAATATATGCACACACTTGCAATTTAGTTTGATTTCACTGTTTGAACATTCTCTCCGCTTGAATTGCTTTATGTACTTTACGTAACATGGAATTGCATAAGATAATCATTTATGTTTAGTGATGCGTGAAAATCCAATACTTTTTACAATGTTCCTGAACCTCTTTCCTCGTTCTCTTCTCCAGGATTTGGTCGCTAGTAGCCAGCCCGACAGGAACTGGCGCGGGATCATCATCGCCGTTCTAGTGATTTCTGCCGTTCTCGCCCTCATCGTCACTTCCGTCGTCCTCCTCACACCTCCAGACGAAGGACCGCGGGTGAAAGGAAGACGTTTCGAGCTTGGTGACATATTCGGGCCAGATTTTCAGCCTTACCGTTTGAATGGAACGTGGATTTCAGGTATCTACCTTTCTCATCAGCTTTCATCTTATTTTTTTCTCTAGGTTGTTTTGGGTGCTGTGCTGATAGAACCTCCCACACATGCTCTGAATCAGAAAACATATCATGACCTTCGGCAGAGAGAAATCATCAATTTTATTAGTTTTCAGTGATTGCAGCCACAGGCGTTCCCTGTTTCCTCACTTGGCTCCTATGAAATATGAGGGGAAAACCAAAAGTAATAAAAATTGGTTTCACTAATGCCAAATATCTACCGCAATTTATGGTACGTTTCAGAAACGCACCAGAGATCTTCCATATCTTCAGCTTTGTGATGATGTTACTTACAGAAATAAATCTAATTCCTTTCTCTCTCCCATATTCCAACCACTTCACTCCAGTCCAGTCCAACTTATAAATAAAAAACTTTTTCTTACTCTTTGCGTGATCCGTGCTTGAAGCAATACACTTTTCTGGGGATGAGCTGAATGCGAAATTGCGAGGAGACGCGAAGCAAAAGGTAGCCAAGAAAAGAAAGTTGTCTTTGAAGATGGAATAAAAAAATAGCAGAAAAGCTAATCCTTCGGACTTGAGTAATATTTGACCCGTAAAATTGCCAGGCGGTCAACTACCAAAAAAAACTCGTGGATGGAAAATAGGAGCGGAAAGCCTTAATCCCAAACTTATATTAAATAAGTTAAAAGCTTTTCAGACTTTTGCGGACGCATTACGCATGCAGATGGAAGTTGCTTTAGAAAAAGATAACAATTTCATATAACCTTTTTCCAGATACCAATAAAAGCCCTGTGTACTTTCCAGTTTCCCTTTGGATTCGAGGAATACGAAATGCTTTCTCGATTTTTGAAACAATGGATTTCCGTCACGCTTTTATTTCTTCCTGACAGTAGCATAAAAACACTTTGCTTCGTCTAAATATTAAGGTTCTCTATATGGACGTTTTAAGTAGGCTGCGAGTTGTGGTTTCATGGTTTACTGAATCTACAGATTTATAGGATTTAAAACGAACTTTTGTCATCAAAGCGTGATATATTTTTGTGTGTCTTGCTACTGACATAAATCAAATCTGCTGCTC
This sequence comes from Heteromurus nitidus, assembly GCA_034687055.1. Lineage (NCBI taxonomy): Eukaryota > Metazoa > Arthropoda > Collembola > Entomobryomorpha > Entomobryidae > Heteromurus > Heteromurus nitidus. The sequence goes on along the minus strand of JAQFZW010000159.1, from coordinate 56,340 downwards.
TTAAAAGCATTCACAAAATACCTTAGTGAAAAGGCTGATCTAATTGATATAGATTACTACTGCAGATGAAGCATCGTACAAGCTACAAAAATCTACATTTCCCTACGCTTCCACTTCCACCACAAAACTGTATTTCTTCTGAGAATCCCTCCAGTCCCCACTCAACTGCTTTGCATAAACAAATTAAAATTTATTGAGAAAGTTTCACTCATTTTCTGAAAGCTTTGACTTGAGCTAATTTAAAGATTGCTACAATATCTGAGAGTGAATGCCTGAGTGTCTTCCAGTGAATAGTTTATTTTTAAATCGCATCTTCTTACAGAACACAAACACAACAACGTATGATTTTCTCATTTTTATGCTGCTGCAGTATCTCTCACCAACTTTCACTTTGTTGAATACCTACAAAACCTCCATAGATCCATGCCTTCAGCAAGGTCGCTGTTGGTGGTGGTACGGAACGACCCCAATAAAAATCGCACATGTGTGCACAATGTTACTAAAGCTTAGTTTTTTGTACACGCTCAACTGTCGCAAGTTCGGATTTCCATCAGCCTAAAATACAAAGAGAAATGTCCCAATGCTGATTACACTCTTTTTTCTAAAAAATACGGTCACATGTCAAATGTTAAGTTTCCCAGGATTTTTCACGAAGGTTGTGATTGTGAAAGTAAAAGCAAGCTTTTAGTAAGATCCGAGGGGAAAGTCGAAGTGACATGAAATGCTCATCAAGCGAGAAAAAATATAACCTAAAAGCCTACACCAACCGATACACATTGAAAAGCTCTGAGCGGATAGGCACGTAAAAAAGAAGCGTTTTTTTATCAAATGGTACAAATGAGAAGGAGGATTTGGTTAGAGTGAAAATGTATCTATGCAGCGTACACTGTCCGGATGCGGGATAGACAACGAGTGACAAAAAATTTGACATTTTTTTCTTCCACCATGAGCTTTATAAATTACACTTCACTTATGTTCGTGAGAAGTCATGCGTTTTTCTCTGATGTCAAACTAGCAACCTTACAAAACTAACTTACCCCCACACCACAATGGCAAGTGATTTTTTTGCTGCATTGTTATGAATGATCACTTTCCTTCCAAAAAAAAGAAGATTTAGTTTTTTTCCTCTCATCCGGAACGCTTCCATGAATGCAATCAATTTTCAGCTGGAGTGCTATACTGTTTGGTTTACCAGATTGAAACTGTTTTTCACCTTCTTCTTCGACGTGATACAAAAGATCTTATGTCTCAAGCGCGACTTTGAATGTAATCCTGCAATTTTGTGGGGATCTGCGACGTGTATCTGCCACCCGCTCTGGTAAAAAGATAAAGTAAACAGAAGAAGAAGAAGAAAAAACGAAATTAACTTCCTTTATCTTTTTTTGTCTCTTGTAGATCACGAATGGATATATCGGGATCCCAGTGGAGGAGTCTCACTTTTCGATGCCAATAATTCAAGTATCCGCCAAATAATCAGCAATCACACGTTTGTAAGTTGCCAATTAGCTCATTTTAGCTCATACGTACATATACATCTAGACACATTCGTCCACTTCTTCTGTATTTCTTCTTTTAGCTTTGTCCTCTTCTCATCATCATTATGAAAGTAGAAGTTATTTAGTTGGAGAAATTAGTTCCACAACTTTCAATTCGACTTTCTCCTTCTTTTTCTCCCATGAGACGAGGTTTCGTACTCAACCCTCATTCCACTTTTAGTAGTGTGAGTGTATTGAACCGAGCCAGAAAAAAGGAGAGGGGAAGGATTAACTTCCTTTCTTTTTTTTGTTAGTTGGCTTATTATTACGAGAAAGGAAGGGAAAAAAGCGACTGTTTTAGTGCTTCTTCTTTTTTGTGGGGATTAAAGCTTTATGTAGTTCAGAAGGAGAAAAGAACATGTCTCAATAGGAATTCGTGAAGAATAAAGCAAGTCTGATATACTCACTCAGAGTTTCTTTCTTTTCTCTTCTTTCAGAGACGTTTCAATGCTGTGTCATTCAGCTTATCACCGGACCTAAAGTATATCTTGTTCACGCACGACGTACAAAAGGTAATTTTTCTCCACTCATTTCTCCAAGGGAAAGTGCTGTAATGAGCGAATCAATTCTGGGAAATGGGGAAAGCGTAGCAAGAGGCTCATGAATTAGCTTTGGCTTTTATGAACTTTCTCTTGCGAAACAATTCCGATTTTAAGGGGAAGAGAAAGAATGGTGTAATCCATATAATATGTACATATGTTCTCTCTCTCAAATTCTCTTTCAGGTTCATCGCCATTCGTACACAGCAAGGTACACCTTGTTTGAGATAGAAACTGGGTAAGTATTTATACCGCTTGTCTCCAACAAACTACATGATAAAAATAATATCCGATATAATACTCTAGTTCCAAACTTTTTGCATAACGCCCGCCCACCTTTATTATTTTATCCGATATCATTTCACCGTTGCGATGTCGCGGGACTGACAATGAACAACTTGCCAGTCTGCTGCACTTGCTCTGCTTCTTCCTGACCCGATGGCATTATCATATCACGACGTCCTTTGAACGAGAGTGAAAGTTTCGTTTACAGGAACAAGACGTCAGAAGGGAATATGCTTTCCGTTTTCTGCCCACGTTCTCAGTTAATATGGCATTCAAAGTCCAATAAGTTTCGGAGTGAACCTGTAGAGAGATGCAGGTTGTGTGTCTGGCACTGGAACACACTTGTCAAATCTCAAACACAATCAACTAAAATAAATTTGTCAACGCTATTACGTTTGGAGAAATTATTTAGAAAATTTCGAATGAATCCGAATGTACTCATCGTCAGAATTTACACGATTTAAAACAAAGCTAGCTTCAATATCATGATTTCCCAGAGGGAACGATATTCATGTTCGAAGCACACCTATCTAGTACATAATACACATACTTGATAACTTAATGCCCCATATTTTGGGTACATCGCACATATTGGGAACATATTATCCGAAAGAATGCCTTCGGTACTGCCACACACAAAAACTTTCCCTTGTGTCTCCATCCATTCCAGGACACACATCCTTAATTTCATGGATTTACAACGATGTAACGATGTAAGCCTCGCAATCCCTTGAAGTACACTGAACTCACGAGAATGACAGGATCTCAGAGAGTATAGCTGAGTCCTCATCATTATTCTCTTCTGTTACAGTTCCCTTCACGCCCCTTTTGGTAACTTATATATATGCTCATCGGATTCCAGCTTTAATGAATAAAGCATACACGTGTGTGTATCTACACTTATAATTATCATAACGAGATAAATAATTGACACATTGCTTATTTTTTTCTTCTACAGAGAGACAAAGCCTGTGTCACTTGGGTCGCACCTTCCCCCGTATTACAAAAATGACGAGAGAGAGCCAAGCTACTCGAGAATTCAGCTGGTGAAGTGGGCTCCAGCCGGCCATGCGTTTGTTCTCATTCACGACGGAGATATCTACTATTATCCGAATCCGAAGCAGAATCGAACGTACCGCATTACGACGAGTGGGCAGCCAGGCATTATTTACAATGGAATTCCGGACTGGCTTTATGAAGGTAAATTGTCCCCATCACCAATGTTAAATTTTCTCCTTAAGCTTAGTTTGATTGTTTAAAAAATTTCAATCATTAAAAAGGCAAGAATCGTTGACCCAACTAAAAACCCTGATTTTTTATACTGTTCACTATTTTTATACCTGAGAACGAGGTAATCGCCGTTTGAAATGTTTGATAAGCATACAGGCGTTAAACTAAAACTAGATGTAACACACGTAAGCATCCTTATTTATTGGGCCCAGGTTTGTATTTATTCTTTGACAGTTGCGAGACAGCAATTTCTTTTTGAAGCATATTTCGGAAGTAGTCACAAGACATCCTTACAATATTCAGAGGTGCTCTTTACATGCACCTGAACAAGAACATCAAAATGATGTTATTTCACTTACGATTAATCCTCCTCCAGATCTAAACATAAAATGCCCATATTAATACTTTTACTCCCATCGCAATGAAAGTGAAGGGCTTTGTGTAATAATATGAATGTAGATATAATACACAACAATTCCTTCCCCCAAACATATTTCCTCCTTTCTCTCCGTAATGGTCTGAGTGAATAAGAAAAGGAAATTTTGTTGGTTTGTTGGTGAATAAAGTGGATGAGATTTGGAGAGGAATGCAGTTTATCAACTTCGCCAGGAGCCATTACGTTTGATGACTTTGGCAAGGAACAGATTTTTCCCGAGTCCTGCTTCCACAGAAAAAAAACGTGTTCACCACGACCACACCAAAATATATATAAAAAATATAGATTCCATGTATAGTCGCTGCATATAGTTCATCATTACGAGTAGTAGAGTTCATGTTTAAACATTCAATTCACCAAGTGCATATCTATATGTTTAGTACATGCGTGTGGATAAAGGATATACATTTTGCATGAGGCATATATATACCACTTACGCTTAGAGAAAGCATGTTTAATATGAAATGTATAGAGATAGGCAAGGCAAGAGAGCTTATTCAAGGACCTCGTGAGAGAACCTCGCTTCCACATTCTCTCTCCAAAAAACTTAACTTTTTGCCTACGATTCACATTACCATTTTCCTTCCACATGTGGCACACACGCGCTCGAACCAAACCAAAACCACCGACTGATTTGGTGAGTGACTCGAAATACATTCCTTCCCAATTTTCCCTGATTGAGGTGTTACACCAGAAAAGAGAAAGCAGCGTATTTCCCCTTTTTTCTCTCTTCTTTACAAAGGAAATAAAAATCCAATTTTGTGCATGATGATGGAAGACTAGAGATTACTCGGATTTTCTCTCCAGCTGCAAATAAATTTGAATAATGACTGGTTTTGTTGGGAGACGATTGATAACGAGCGCTCAGACACACATCACACATCTCTTGATTCTCCAGCTACTTTTTAGTGGAATGGAATGGAAGGCAAGTGGAAAATGGCAGAGATTTATGAACATCATTTCATTTGGAATGGTGTGTGTGTGCACTTCTTCTGCACTCCGTTTCAAATGTGTGCTCAACACATTACAAATGAATATGCAAACAAAAGGTAGTTGAAATGGAAAGCGGTTATATGGTACAACATAACACAACATGTGAATTCGTATAGGTATCCTCCTCTGTCATCGTCATGAATGAGCATAAATATTATTGCTTATTTTAATGTTTATGTTATACATTTCACCAGATGCATACTTTCGCACAAAAGTGTCTCATCTGAATTTGCATTAGCTTGCGAAAATGTGCGCCCTTCAAAATCTCCATATCCCCTATCAACTTTCACTAGAGAAGGTATATGATGTGATGCTGTGTGAGTGAGTGAACATTATCCTAATTGACTGTTGAATACTTTTCTCATTTTATTGCATCGCCAAAAAAAACTTGGTTCTCCTCCTCGGCCACCTCCAACTCGCAGAAGAGATATTTGGAAGCAACTCCGCACTCTGGTTCTCCTCAGACGGGAGAAGTCTTCTCTATCTCACGTTTAATGACTCGCTCGTCGGCGAGCACTACATTCTCCAGTACGGCTCAGTGGAGGAGCCGTATGTCTACCCGAAAGTCAAAAGCCTGCGATACCCAAAGGTACAGTAAACCCGAAAGGATTTCCCTTCATTACGAATGCATGTATACACTTTATTTTGTATATAAGGCATGTTTGCAAAGGTTATTAGCGGTAGAATGAAAATCCTTGATATATAAGTCGGGGAAAGTTGATGTTGATGATGCAAATTCAAATACAACAACTAAGCTTTTATACATAAACCCTTTTCTTATGGCTTTCCCCTTTTCTTCTCTTTTTAATGTTACTACTTTTTCCAGGAGAAAGTTAATAGGGATTGGAGAAAGCCTATGAAAGAAAAGAGATGTAAAATGCTAGCTGTAAATGTTTCCCTGTTGGGATTTTCATTCCCATCTTGTTTTCTATGGGAAGCTTTTTTTCCTTTTGTGGAAAAGGTTTTCTGAGAAAAGGAAAGCTATAGATTAAGTAACTCCTTTCATCTAAACAATGGGATGACACTGAAAAGCACAATAATACAATTGTTGAGATTGTTTTATGTCTATAAATATGTGCATTACTTTATTTCAGCCTGGGACCAGTAACCCCACAGTCAGGGCTACGGTGGTGGATCTTTCCGATTCAAACTTCAGATCCAAGAGCTTGCACCCACCCGAGGGAGTGGCCCATCAGTAAGTATATAGATTCTTGTTTTATGTGTTCTCCAATTCACATACCTTATCATTAACTCGACAAGGCAATTTATATTCATAATGTAACATCAAGTGACCCTGTACAATGAATATTTTTTCGCCTGTATACCGACCTATAATGATTAATGAGTATGACGAAAGCAATTTTTTCTTAGCGTACCTAAACTATAGTAAATTAACCATCCATGGCTGATACGTCGCGAATCCCATCTGAGCATCACTTAATTCATAAAGTTTCCTTTTTCCAATTTCCCTTGAAACCTTCCCGAACAACCACGCACGGATTTTCTACGTGTTTTCTACGTGAGCCGGCACCAGATTTTCTGAGTAAAACACGTAGAATTTTGAGGTAGGAAAGGTGCATATTTGAGGGTTATTGTCCGTCGAGGTTTCGTGTAAGACTCGTGTTTTCAAGGTTCCGTGCAAACGAATCCGGAACCACTTTTCAACCAAAATCTTCACTTCCCCATATGGTCATATATCTGCATATTTATTTAAATTGTGCTCTTAAATATTAAATAAGCAAAGTTCTATTAAATATAAAGTACAAAGTAAACATGATTAACTCATTATATAGTTCATGCCACTTAAAATATTTTTATTTGTATGCATTAACTGCATTTTTAAGCAGAATTTGCAATTAGAACCCGCTGGAACATTTAGTCAAATCACTTGATCTTTTAGTTCCAACATTCAATGGTTCTATGAACGGCGAGAAGAAGTCACTCTCTAATTCGCCGAACGAAACTGAATTACAATTAAAATTAAAATGGCACTTCCTTTTCCAAGTCATTTTCAAATTGATGAGTCACAAAAATTCGTTGTCACTAATTCCTAACTGTGCTAACCACAATTTGAAATTTCGAGTATCTCTAATTTGCATGCTTTTATAATATTCTCTTACAAAAATTCAATCTCCAAAATAAAACTGCGAAATGTAAGTGATATTTTGATGAGTCTTCATTTTTGCTGGCATGTTCTTTTTTGAACAGTACTGCCTATAGTAAACTCGATGTCAATCATTTCGTGCATGATTTAAGATACAGGTAGGGAATACGTGATTTGCAATGGGAGAATTCACGTTGCCAACTCGTGGATGATATGCACCAAAATTTAGGCGCTGTGGTGAACGAAATTTCTCTCAGAATTTCACGTGTTTTAATGGAATCTAGAACCCGAACCCAGTTCTCCACCAGTAACCTCAGTTTTCCACGTGAAAATCTCGGTTGTGGTTGTTCGGGTTATTACCGCCCGTTTCACAAAAAGATATCGCGATATTTTAGAATTAAGTTTCTTACAACTTTCAACACACATACACACTGGGTACCCATTCGGGACAAATATTATTGCCTAATGGAGTGAAAAGAATTGATTAGAATGGGGATCTCCCTTCCTCTGGGAAATATAAGAAGACATTATGGGTTCAAAGATCAATTCAGAAAATGGGAAATGGATATTACGCCATAAAAATCCTTTATAGTCAACCATATTCGAGATTGTCTTCGAAACTGATTGCCTTTATAGTAGCTATACATATTTATGGAGGATTTACATAATGTCATGTACATATATTAAGGCACCTAATGAAATTACAATACAAAAAAATGCTCAAGGAAGTTTGGGTATACGCGTGTAGAGGAAGAAACCCTTTTGTAACATCAACAAGAAATTTGAGAAGATTCGAAAAACTTTAAACAAAAATTTATATACATGACCTGATGTCATGTATATGACTGTACTGATATGACACAGTGGGTAGGCATGTAATACCTGCCTCTACATTTTTGTTTACAACACAACACACACACACTAGCGGTCATGGTGGTTTGGCGGTGATAGTGAGCTTCTTGGAATGTTTTCCCTGTAGCGAGCGGAAGTGTGTTGTCCTGTCGTCACGTATCTTTGGGTTCTTATATTGCGTATCTATACGATCATATCCTTAATAGGAGGTTTTTTCTTTGGGTAAAAAGAATTTCATTCCAAAGTGAAACAGCAGCAACAAGCACAAAAGCACACTACTCTGGATATGGATTTTCTCCTAACTTCCTATTAAGGAACATCTTCCCTGCAATGCAGTGGCACATACAATGAGTACATATACCTACCATACCACTCTCACCCAGATACCTAGAGACTTAAACCAACCATAACCATAGAATAGAATAAAGTCACCATTGGGTTGCGTAAGAGAATGATTGTAATAGCAGAGGCAAGTAGTCGGAGTGGCAGTGAAAATCTACTCTCGACTTTGGAATATAAAAGGGTCTCTTCCGTACCTAATTTATACATTTTTCACAGGGTATATAGGGAATAGTGTTGCACAAGTGCATTCACCCAAACACATATACTCACTCCCTTTCTCTTCTCCGCAAGCCATGTGATGGGATCCAATCCAGAGGATGTGGAAGCTGTAATGGAAACAGTGAAATGCTTTTTAGTCTACAAGTGTGCGGGTTCGAAAATGAACCGGTTTCTCTGGTTGGTAGTATATATGGAATGTATGTATATAACTTAAGTATATATAAGCTCTCTTCCAGCGCTTGTTTCGCATTAGGAGCTGAGCGCATTACAGTCTCAACATTCATTAACTATCATATTCCCTTTCCTGAATTCACTGTGCGGTCGTAGTAGTATAGTAGTTCATCCAGGATGATGATGTTGTGCTACTATTCCCGTTCCTTGTAATCGTTCCCACTATATTGCTGACGATTCTGCATTAAAAATAAACTTGATTTCTTCTCTCCTCTCTGATGGTTTGGCCTTTTCCATGATCCTCGCATCTTCGCAACCAGAATGCGCAAGCCATGCGGTATTTCCATGTTTATAAAATATTCACCCGTTTCCAAATGTTATTCTATTCCGGAGCAAAGCCGTTTCCAATTATCGCAATGGAAATGGAAAGGTTTTTATGGGACTAATTAAGTCGCTAGATGCGCGATGCATATGCTTCGTAGAATTGAGTATTTTTGGAGTTGAGGAAATTACGAATGATTTTAGTTACGTGAGACGAACTTCGGGGAAATTAGTAGAAAAAAAGCTATCGTGTGCGCAAAAGGCTATACTTTTTCATTAAAAGTAATAAAAAATAAGTGTTCCCTTTTTCTTCAAGTGTGTTTCTTCTTCTTTATAATTCTAGAGAGCATTACGTGACAGCAGCTGGCTGGATAAAGAACAGAGAAGTTGGAATCATTTGGACTTCAAGACCGTACAATTTGTCCATTATTTCCGTCTGCCCGAAGACGAATGGGATTTGTGATGAGGTATTTTGTCATAAGTATTTTATGAATATGAACCTCTTTTCTCACTTTGCGTCACATTAGGATTGTCCCTTCCCATTTCCCATGTTATGCTTTCGCCATTTCCATATGAGCTTTTTCCTGCTGCTGTTTGTGTTGTTTACTCCTTTTTGAAGCTAACAAAATTGTGCTGTTTGCTAGGATAAATTATTTCTGCTCTTTGCAACTGACAGGAATCCCTGAAGCGCTTACTTAGTCCTCTTTTCCATTTCTGTTTTTTTTCGGAGAATAAGAGAAAGCAGCTTTTGCCATTTCACTTCCATTTTTTGGGAAAGAAATGAGGGCTCTCATCTTTCGGGATCAGAGAGAAAATGTATAAACGCTTTGCTACTTTATGGACATGATGCCAAGCAAAAATGTGCTATGTCGTGTGGGCTGTGAACATGCTGTACTATGCTTTGTGCTCTGGTTATGCATACAAACGTTGTTCACTGAAAATTAGATTTTTTTCTCGCTCCGTTTGTACATAAAGAGAAAGAAAAGTAAAAGGCAAAAGAATTTTTTTCATGCAACAATCGTCAAACAGCTTTCCCCTTTGTATGTACAGTTTATGAAGAAGTCCATATGTCCATACATAAATGATATGAATGTGTGTGTGTCAAACACATGAAGAAAACTAACGAGAAGACAGAAGGAGTTTTTATGCTCTCAGCAGTCAAGCACAGAAATACATTTAATGTGGAAGTTGCTCTTTGTGAATATGACTTTGATCGTATTTGTTGTGTCCCATTTTTATTTCTTTCCAATTCGGCACACACAATTGTAGCCTTGAAGGAAACAAGACATGATTTTACTTCGCAATGAAAGTGCACATTATTTTTATGCCATTTGCACATTCTACTTTCTTCCCCACTGAGGAATTATGCGTCTGACAGTGACAGAGACTGTGACCAGAAATCTATGTGGGCCCCAAGTCTTCCACAATATCAAATATTTGTATAAATGGCATTGAAGTTTACATAAAATCAATATTTCCTCGCACATGTATGAAAATATAATTATCCATCATGCTTTTAAACATGTATAATTCGGTTTGAAACAATTCGATTTGGTGTGAAGCAACTGACATAGAGTACAAAAAGTTTGAAACAATTAGCTTTGAAGCTTATAATGGATCCAGCTGGAAACATGATGTTCTATATGAAACCAGAATTTCTGAGAAAGTAAAAAGAGAAAGTTGCCTAAACACATTTTCCAAATCAGATTAGGAAAATGGTGAAATCCTAGAATACCCTTTTCTATCAAATAATTTTAAGTAAGGCGATTCGCACATTAAAGTATTTGTACACCCGCTTTAATTGCATGTGCAATATAGGCACATTTGTAAGCATAACTTAATTCTAAAAGTTTAGCTTCCTGCGCTTGACAGCACTTCAAAGAGTTCTGTGTCGGAGTCTCGAAAGCTGCGAGAACTTCCTTCAGAGCAAGTTAAAAGTAATAACCCTTTTCGTAATGAAGTGATGATTTTTTTTCTTCTTCCTTTTTAGGTATACCGTATAACAACAGAGAAGCGTGGCTGGGTAGACAATATCCCATTTCCCGTCTTCGCCAACAAGGACAACGGCAAGCATTTCATTACGATCGCACCTGTTCGCGACGGTGAGAACGGCTTCTTTGATCATTTAGTCCTTGTCGACATGATCAATAGACGGAGTCACCCAATCACATACGGGAGCTACGATGTCATCAAAGTCAACGCATGGGATGAGGACCGCAAGCTTATGTAAGTGAAGATGTGTTCAAAAGCTTCTTTTTTTTAAGTTTCGTTTTGAGTTGATAGCTCGCTCGCTTCGACAGAAGCCAGTAATGAACCCGACCTAGATAATGAAAAATTTGTTGGTTTGCAGTTTGTAGACTTTCTTTTGTCAAATTACTGGAAATTATATTTACGCACGATCGAGAATGTTTATGATGTATTGTCCTTTGTTGTCCATTTATAGACATTTCACAGCAATTCCAGCGACTCATCCTGGCGAACGTCGTTTATATCGACTGAAGCTCGAGCAGCCTTACACAGAGCACGCCCCAGTCTGCATCTCTTGTGGAATTCAATCGGAAAGTGAGAATGGAACGACACCAGCTCCCCCTTCCTCCTCTCAAGACGTGGGCGACGGAGTTAAAAAGACCCCAAGGAAATCAACGCATGACACTGTTGATAAGTTTACTACAGACGCCCAACACGGGAAAATCAAGGAGGGGATCAAGTCTGGGTCAAGTTCTCGAGGGAGACAAAGTAAGGGGGCTGGGAGCACAAGTGGAAAAAATCCTGCCACTGCCACTTCTACCGCAGCCATTGGCGCCGGAGATGTCTTCAACCATACTCTCCGTCGGGATAACGCTTGTACATTTGTGTCGAACGTGAAGTTCAGCACGAGCAAAAGCTACTTTGTGCTGGAATGCGCGGGTCCGGATGTTCCCTTCGTGTTGATATGCGCTGCAAGGGAGAAGCCCATTCCAACTCCTCCTCCGCGTGTTTATGATGAGGACGGAGAGGAAATTGAGGAATACCATTCGACACCGATGATTGAAACCGTTGACGGGATTATTGTTCCACCTAACCTCAATGTTTTAGCGGTGAGGAAAAGATTAGACTTCTCTCCATTTTTCTCTTTGATAAATTAGTTTTTCTCACATAAAACTTTTGTTTTTTAAAAATATTTTTATCCCAAATGAATAATGCAGTCCATTTTGAATATTGCTTTTATTTTTAGTATAAACTTTCACCACACTCTTGGGATCGTGCTAAATGCGCCTACCAAGAGATTTTAGGGAAAATGCTAACTTTTAAAAGGGAATCAGCTTGAGCAAAATAGAGTCGAGAGAAAAGCAGCTTATAAGCTTTGTCAGATGAACACACACGTTTTGCACAGAACAATTCATCAAGTTGAAAGGGAGATTCATGGACACCGAGTTAATACAGCTTTTTACTTATCCCTAACCTTTAAATAAGTATGCCTCTAGCGAAACGTTTAAGCTGGAAAAATGTAATTTGAAAAACATGTTTCATTCCATTAGTGGAAAAGTTTTTATTCTACAAAGTTTTCACTTAAACTAGTTCAGAACGCCAAGAACAAGTGGTTCTTTTGGCTTGGGCAGAGTGTGAAAGAGGAATTTTATTTGTAAAAAATGCTTAATAATAGTAATGTCATTTTGGGAGTAATCACTCAACTTTGCACTTTATTAAAATGTTCTGACATAAATCGTTTACAGACTGTGAGTATGCAATCTATTCCAAGTTTACTCCCAAATCTGAACTAATGTTTGCTTTTTTGCTGTATGTCCAATTATAGGTTCTGCAAAACAATGACAGATTACTGGAACTTACCCGAACCATGGCGTTCCCCCAAGTGAGAACTTTCGCTGTTCATCTGATGGCTGGCCATACAGTACAAGTTCGCTTGCTTCTTCCGCCTGGCCTAAGAGAGGATGAAATTACCAGATACCCCTTGGTTTTGAATGTGTACGTCAAATTTAGATTGATGAATTAGCTTTGTCAGTGAACAACATCAACTTTACAAATTAATTTTTATAAACAAATGACTTGTGTGCGCTATTCAGATATGGCGGACCCGGAACGCAACTGGCGATTGATCGTTGGGGCGTTGATTTCGCAACCTATCTGGCCGGAAGAAAAGACTATATCGTTGCACAAATAGATGGGCGAGGAAGTGGAGGCAAGGGTTGGGGCTTCCAACATCAAGTCTACTACAAAATAGGACTCCTCGAAGTGGCAGATCAGATTGAAGTGGTCAAGTACGTGAGATTACTCATTTATCGAAATATTTTTTTATTTAGAAAAGCGTCTCTAGTGAAAACAAAGCACATAGATTGCCAGCACCAACTTTCTGAAATCTCGAGAGGAAGCTACTTCCATCTTGTGATGAATGGAGTACTCATTTGGTGAAAGCTGGAGAAAGTAGAGGACGCCAATGAATGAAATATGTTTTCCATGAATTTTCAATATTTTAATAAATTTAATTGTGGATCCTACCAGGTACCTAAGGGACTCCTTACATTTTGTGGAACCCAAGAAAATTGGTGTTTGGGGTTGGAGTTATGGAGGATTCCTCACAGCCATGATAATGGCCAACAAAGACTCGACAGATTTGTTTCAGTGTGGTGCAAGTGTTGCTCCAGTGTCAAACTGGAGAATGTATGGTAAGTAAAGCGTGCGTTTTCGTTTTAAAAATCAAATATATATTTTGTTTTAATTGTTTTAATCTGTTATATAAATTATTTCCTTCAAGATTCGGCTTATACGGAACGCTACATGGGAAAGCCCAATGTTACAGATAACTACAGAGGTTATGCGGACAGTGATGTGACCAAGAATGTTGAGCAGTTCGCGAATAAAATGTTCTACCTCGTTCATGGGACCGCCGATGACAACGTTCATATTCAGCACAGCATGCTCCTTGCCAAAGCTCTCATTCAAAAGAACATCCTCTTTCGTCAACAGGTGGGTTGTGGTGGCACATGAAATTGTCACAAAGCATACATACATTGCATAAATGTATATATACGAGTAATATCCCTAAGCTAATGTTCCCATCATATATTTTTCCCTTCTGAAGCTGTATCCAGACGAATCCCACGGGCTGAACGGGGTCAAGTTCCACGTTCACAGGTCACTGGAAAACTTTTTCGACGACTGCTTCCGAAAGCAGTCTCCACCCGAGTTGGGCACTGGACTCAACAAAGGAGGCAACATTGAAGAATTCCCCGAGTGATCCACACATAATAAAAAATATATTTATCAGTGAAATGTGCAGCACAAATGATGAATTATTAATATGACAGTGCAAAAAAATTACCACAAAAAATCCTGAAATGAAAGTGATAGTGCTTTAAAGTGTCAAGAGAAAATAACCAAAACCAAACCATGTGAAAAAGTTGGTGAAACCCTGTGATTTTACAACTTACAGTTTTTTACTCTTTTCTTTCAACCGTTTTCCGTTGTTTTCTAGAAGTGAAAACATGAAAAATCATACCTCGGAAAACTAATTTTTCTAATTAGCCTTACCAAACTTTCTCCGAAGAAAGACATGCATCATCGTTTACAAGCTTCCTAAAAGGAGGGAAAATATGAGAAAGGTAAACTTTATCAAAGAAAACCTGCAATAATTTCCAGCAATTTTTCGCATAATTAAAATATTTTAGAGTAAAAAACACTACATTTAACTGCCGCTCACCTGAAAAGAAAAAATCCTTTTCCGCAATTCAACCCTCGAACCTTGAAACTAGCATAATATAAAAAATACTACCCAGTTTAAGAAAATATTTTTACTTGGCGGTTGTGATATCCGTTAGACGATAGGGTTTTAGCACAAGACAACTAAAAAATGAAATAGATAAAAAATTATCTCTAACTGACTTCCGTATTAATTTCCTCTACTCTCGAATATATGTTTCCAGCAAAAAATAAAATATGTTCAGACTTTTACGATTACTAATCGGTGGATGAAATATGTGACCAGAATTAATAGTTCGATGTTCCAATCCAATAAGTAATAATTATTGAGCTAAAAAATGAATACAATGTCTGGAGATTAAATTCATTGTCAATCAATATTATTACATAAAAGAAAATTACAGCAATCGAGTGCGTGACAGTGACATAAAAAATATATTTCTCCTCTCATCTTATAACTCTGCCTTTCTCCACAAAAAAACTCTATAATCATGCTTCAGATTTCAATATCTCCAGTGTGTAGCACATAAAAAATTCTTGATCCAGTGTTCCAATCATTTTTTTAAAAACACTCAACTCGATCTTACAAACCAAGACATTCCTCCAGTGTTTAAAAAAATGGTATAGAAGCATATAATATTTGTAGAGGGAAGAAAAATTAAGACAGTTTTCACAATATATATCATAAACAGGATTTATTTGGAATAAGATATCATCAGTATACATAATATACATACTCTAAACGTTCAATAACGGAAATATGTGCTTATATATCAACTATATATATTCTATAGGAAAATGTACGTTTTAGTTTATAAATACCTATAGATTTAGATTATATACGAGTTCATAATATATAAATTACATATACATTTGACATATATAGTCTGATGGAAACAAGATTCACTTTTCTCCTTAAATGTTAACATACTTACTATAAATATGTGTTTAAATCTCTGCAACAATGTCAAAGGAATATTTAAACCCTAATGAACAGTTTTCCATAAATACATATAATATATAATATGCTGGTCTTATACCGGATTATATTGGTTGCAATAAAAAAATGTGAGTTTACAACCTGACTTACATCAATCTATGAACGAAAGCCTTATAAGTCATTGTTATGCTTTTATTGACTTGGTTAGATTATTTTTCTTGTAGATTCCATATATGAATCCAATATGTTTTGGTAAAACTTTTAGCACCACCTTCCTTCTTAAATTTAGCTTATTATTTCTTCGAGGAACATAAAAATCAGTTAGAATACATAAATTTACGTTTTGCTTTCACTTTGTATCAGATATGGTGATGTTGACAGTCGCTCTTTTTGTGTGTTTTTTTCGTAAGTGTATATTTTTACATGTTTTATTTCGGTATACCTGTTTTGAGATCAGGAAAAAAATGGTTTCATTTTCATCATTCAATCCTTTTTCCCGGGATTGGTCATCCGTGATTAGTAGAATACTCGGCAAATGTTGTGTCTGGCATATTATATTGAATTGGTTAATGAATGAGAACCTGGTGGAAAGTTTGGGTTTTGGATTATGATAATTTTTTATCATATATAAAATCTACTTATAACTAGCCTAAAACAAGAAATGTGTGTGGTCCAATCCCATTATAGTAGTGGCATCGCTCTAGCCTAGATAGAGTAGCATTAACTTTCTCTTTGATCAAAGTAAATGCTATATTATTTTATAAATATCACTATTGTTTTGGACTAGACACTAGAGAGTTTTTTCGTCGACATCGACCTTGCAAGAGTTGCAATTATAGTATTACATCATAACTCTATATAAATCTTATCTCACTATAGAGTTTAAGTATCCAGTACTTTCACTTCTTTATAATCATCAAATGAGAAGAATTTTTTGCATGGGACACAAAATTATTCCTGTCTCTCAGCTAGTTTAACTTAGATTAAGTGTATAAACGTGTATCACAGCGATTTTTTTTCACATACCACAACAAAGCAACATCATCCTCAGATTCCCTTTCACAATATATTTTTTAAAGCATGCACACATTGTCTCTACATTTATTGTAATAGCAAGTACCACAGACTATAAGTATATATGCATAAGTATGTATATACATATATCCTTTCATTGTTGGCTACACATAAATATCTGCTAACAACAAAACCCTGGAGAAAGTAATAATTATGGACTACATTGTCTGCTGGAGTGTGGGTATCTTAACAAGTTTCTTTTAAGCATACAAAGGTCGACACAGAGACAAGGGAATGGATAATTTAAGCTAGACACATTTGACAGGACTAGAAATTCTTGTACATAAATACTCAATACTAAAACACGTAATAAATATGTAGGGATTTTTATCTAATGGACTTGAATGTACATAGGCGACGACGACGGAACAGGCAGATATATCGAGACAAAAGACAAGGAAGCAGGATTCATTTTTTTTAAAGTATTCATTTATATTGTGACACTGAGATTTTCTAAGCAAAATATATTGCAGCAGCAGCAACAGAGATTTTTTTACGCTGGCTCACAGTCAAAATATTTGTTTGAATTTTAAAGCTGGTCAATACCGTTTGTTCCTATAAAAAAATTTAAAAAGGAAAGAAATAGATTATTTTGAAGAAGCATTTTTCCTGTGGAAAAAAATGATATTCAGATTAGTTAGAGACATTGATACATGATATATACTAAAATGGTTAGGGAGGAAATAGGAAAGCCATAATTAATACATGTTTAAAACCATTATGCGAACACACGTTCAAAAATCGTTAAACAAAGCGAAAGGATTAATAATAATTCTCAGCTCGTACATAAATGTCAAGTAGCAAATTCTAGAAAGCTTATTCAGAATAGGTATAACAGCTACTGACTTATTAATCATGGGATGATAAAAGGGAACAATTTTCCCAGTAGCCCAATGATCAATTCTAAAAGTGAATCACACGACCCTTGATCAGCTCTCTCTTTCTTTCATTTCATTGAAATTTTAGTTCTAGTAAACTATCCACTAATATACAAATACACTACGGCTCATTTAAAAAGTGTGACTTCACAAATCAACCAAAAGCGTATATTTTTTACACACATATATTTTGAGTTAATCCTCTCTTGTATAAATACTTTATGCACAAAGTTATATATGATACAAGTTGTTTTTTGACTGATAGTTCTACACGCGTTTTTATTGAATTAGGAAAACAACTAGGAATTCCTCTTCAATGGAAAATATTGGAAACGGAACAAGAACAAGTTTTGACTTAGTTTGTTAAGAAAACTGAACGGATATATATTTCTGTTAGTTCACCTAAGATGTTTGCATAGTCATGCAAAGCAGAGATTGTGTACCGCATCTTTTTTTTACATAAATACTTTCTATTCATTTCTAAAACATTTTCACATTAATTTAATACAAGTAAAATACGATTGTCTCAAAGTGAAAGTGGAAACATGACAAACACATGGCAGAGCAAGCTATAAAGCGTAGATAATTAGTTAACGAGTGGAATTGAAGTTGAAGCATGCATATTTTCTCAGCTTTTATTCAGTAATCACAATCAGTGCATCCGTTGAATTCTCCGTCTCATCATCACCATCATCATGCCTTTATTGTTGCTCTACATTTTTTTGATGTCCTTATCCAGCCACGCCATACAACGCAATATATAACACACTCACTCTGTCATCAAAACTCTGTGATACTTCAAAATTTCAACGCAACAAACTTTCACCTTTCACTTTCTCCGAACTTCTGAGTATATAAATACTTTTACTGGAAATGTGTGGGATTGAATATACAAGTTTTGTGCTGCTTTCCAAACCAAGTTTTTCCTTTTCCTTCTTTTGTACAAAGCACCAACTTTATAAATATTTTTGTGAGTTTTGCTTCAAGTTTGCATACACCATACAAGATGTGATGATGAAATTTAGTTATCATTCCCATTAAAAAAGTGTTGCAACGCAGGTTTTCTCCGCAAAAAAACAAGATGACAAAAACTAGTGATCAAAAGCGATGCTGATATCCAATTACCAAGTGAGTTTCTCTCCATATTTTTTTCCATACTCAAACAAAAATAAACAACCAATCAATCATAACCATTCATAGTTTGTTTTGTAAATAGTAGCACACATATATACATCATCACCATCACTCAATAATAATAGAAAAACTTTTTCATCAATATTTTTATATACAGTATATAATTTTGTGCACAGCCAAACAACGATTTTTTTGCACATCATCTGCGAGATACGATTTGTACAGTTAAATCTAAAAAGGATTTCCTGCGATCGTCACAAAACACACCAAAAAAACAAAATATCATCAACCAAAACTACACTTTCATTCCTTGAAACTTTTTATTTTACAATTTACTTTGTTGTTGTGAATTTATTTCCCAAACTCTCATTAATATTTTTTTTATTACCAAAGTCCTAATTACTATTAGTGCTTTAGTGTATTTATATAGATGTGGGTGATCATTATAATATTGGCATTCCATATATCTTCACTCTCATGTCATCATAACAAGTTATTTAAAAAAATTCTCATCTAAACTAGATTTTTCAATCAGTTCTCTTTTCTGTATATAAATAGTAAAAGCACACTCGAAACTTTTTTTTGTATGTACAGATATATATATTTTTGTGTAAGTGTATACAAAAAGAATATGGGTGTTTTATTGTGAGACGATTCTAGTGAGGTGGAATATATAGTGGATGTGGGTGATGTGTGATATTTCATTCACTAGTGTATTATTATTATTAATTATTTTTATTTTTCTAATTTAGAAGTAGGATTCTTATGTGTTTACATTCTCAGCCCGAATAGCGTCGCTTTCTCCCAATCGTTCCAGTCGATCTCGTCAAACGTCCGCTCGAAATATGTATCAATTGTTGAGTACAAATGGTGCAAAACTCCTTTAAGCTTGTTCCCTTCGTCTGGATAAATCTGAAATTGTATTATTTTTTTTTGGCAAATTTTTTTTAAATGCTGAGACTCAGAATGAAAAAAAATGTTTTATTTATGAAAAAGTATTTTTTTACCTGTTCTGAAAATGGCACGCCTTGTTTGATCAAAGCCCTCGTTATATACATTGTATGCTGTAGGTGAACCTTCTCATCCGCCGTCCCGTGGACAATCATAAAATTCTTGCCGTTCAATTTGGAAATGATTTTGGTCAAGTCCCCATCGGAGTACCCATTGTTGTTATAAGTGTAATTGGGAAAGCCCATAAATTTCTCCACGTACGCAGCATCTATCACGAGAAGAAGAAAAATTCAGACGTGATGTGAAATGTTTGCACAATCAACCAAAGATAAACAATGACGAGCAGACATTAAATCAAAAAAGTTTATTTGAGCTCTCCTCCCACTCACAGTTTCCATCACTTTATATCTTTTTATTGATTAGCAGAATGTAATTTAGTGTGGAGAAGGGACAGAGAGATAGAGAAAGGTGGAAAGCGTTACGTACGTACCTAAAAACTCCCACTTGGAGATAGGGGAAATGGCAGTACCGCACCGGAACAGGTTCTCTTCGTCCTGAGCGAGAATTGCGATGGTGAGGTAGCCACCGAAATTCCAGCCGTAGACAGCCATGTTCTCGATGTCAATGAAGTGGAGATTCTTGCTCAGATAGCTGAAAATAGTTTGATTTCATTTAGTAGTCAGTCATCGTAAGTTTTGCATCGCATAACCAATTGAAAAGGGACAAGTGCATCATGACTGCAGATATTGAATAAGTTTAACACTATTTAAAAATATTATTTTTCGAAAGTGGAATTAAATCCGGTATAGGTTTCGTGTTCCATCGCTTCCATCTCTTTTATAAATTTCTTGAGTATAATAATTTGTTGCAAGTTATTATGACCTGGAAAAGTTGCATAGAATATCTATAGTTGTAGCCTCTCCTTCGATATGCACAACGAGCAATTGCGTAGTTCGAGTAAAACTAGAAGTTCGCTTTATGCCGCAAGCTTTAAAGTAAATAGAGTTCCGAGACTTTGCAAAAAAAATTCATGATTTTGCTAGAAAGCTGCAGTGTGCATGTGCACTTATAAAATCGTATATATAAATTCGAATACAAGATACTTTAATCTCATGGAAAACCTTATTCATATAATCAAACGTTCATGCTCCGTTTCTGCAAGAATAAGCTTTGCTCTATATATTTCCCATTTTTTATGCGGATAAAATGGGCAAATCTTATTACCGAATGACTTCCAGCTGATCTGTAACTTCAGTCTTGCCCACACTCCGATGCAAAGCACCGCGAACAGTCTCTCCTTGGAATCCGGTGCCCCGCCCATCTATCTCTGCAACGATGTAGTTGTTTTTCGACGCCAAATAGCTGCCCCATGACAAACCCCATTTCTCAGAAACGAGTTGTGTTCCAGGACCACCATCACTGCCAAAATTTGTACGAAAAAAAGAGAAAATATAAATTTTCCTCTCTGGTGAAAGTCATCATTATGCATTACGTTGCAGACACAACCAGAACACATATAGCATCATCATTTATTGTAAATATGCTAGGCACGCGAAGGTTAACATGAACATGATGAAACAAGAAAAGAGTTAAACACAAACGAGAATTTTTCTCCCAAATATTCCGCATATTTTCCACTGAAATGATTCGTGGAATCTGCCGAGCATCTCATCTTGTTCTACTTCAGGAATGTATCTTATTCCAGCACAAACCCCATCTCCGAAAGTAATCTTTTTTTCTTTTTGAAATGCATTCCAATTTTCTCTGTTTAGCATAATAACAGTAATAATTTGTAGAAAAAAAATTGCGAGAGAAACTAGTGAAAAAGCATATTTTCCTTCATCCCATCAAAGCATCCTCTCCTTTCCGCTGGGGGAAAGGAAAGAAAGCTCATCCTGTCAAAATAAGGAATTTTTCTCATGACACAAAATATTCACTACTTCCCTTGTCTCTCCTTCCTTTTGTTATAAATATGGAGAAAATGAAGTATTTACTCTGTTTCGTCTCCTTTTCTCTATCTATTTTCTCCATTTCACTTGTATAAACACAAATTCGTATTTGTTAGCGAGGAAGAGCCCTGCTGCACCCGGACATTTGGAAGAAATGTTACCGTTTTACTTACACACACCACCACCACATATCCCAGTGTAAATAATGATGGCAGTTATTCTCACAACGAAACACGAGAGGGCCAAATACTTCCCCTTTCATTCCGCAAAACTTTCACTACAAAGTTGCCTTTGTGTGCAATAGCACAATTACTATATTGCATAGATACATATACATTCCTTGTCTCCTTCCAACGGAGAGAAGAGAGATTAGGTTTGGATGGCGATATTAAAAGTGATGGGGTCTACATTGAAAGGGCGGAATGGGAAAAATGTGTGCATCTAGTGAAAAACACTTAAACAGAATTCCCACACGTATAGAATAGATATAAACATGTACAATGTATAGGCTCAAAGGGCTCGCTCTCCCAGCCACACTTGAAGTTCTCAGAATGCCACAAAAGCTTTCCTCACACTCGCAATCATACAAAAGGGAGGATAGAGATGTGCACGCTTTTAAAAACAAGTATCCCATCGAATGTGTACTTTTTCCAGGGAAAAAAGAAAAAAAGGCATAACAATTCCGAGAGGCCTACTTAAAAAGGAGACCCACGTGCATTTATGTTATTATTCGAAAGCTCCCAAAGTTGAAGCTTCGCCCTCGTTGTAGAAGCATGGAACATATTTTTTCCCCAGTCAAAAAAGTCGAACTCCAGAGCTGAGATTTTTTAAAAGCTTATTTACCTGTTAAAGTGGCTTTTCTACATAATAGCTCAGGTATCTAGGAAAAAAGTAGCTAAAAAAGTAGGAAGAAAAATATTATGATAAATACTCACACGTGAAGCACCAAAGGAAACTTGAATTCCTCCTCTTCTCTCAATCCTGGCGGAAGGTACAATCTCACCGGGGCAAAGTAGCCTCCACTCGCCTCCACAAAGAATGTTCTCAAGTCAGGGAGTGCCAACTTGGCCACCTTCTCCCTCAACTCCGTATTATTACTGAGGACGAGGAGGAGGCGCCCCGAGGGCGCACTATGCAAAGTCACATATGGCACAGCCGGCCCCAAGCACTCCCTCACGAAGAAATGCTTATTCGGACTGAATATCACGGAATTGTACAAGCACGGCGTCACTTTCACCATCACTTTTCTCGTCGAAGGAGTCTTACTCGAAGTAATGTTTGTCGAATTTAAATTATTAATATTAGTATTTCTCTTTTGACTAAGTTCATCACTATCACTTCTATTCACAGTGAGGAGCATCATGTCTGTTATACTCGAACTGTAGGAACCATGCGAAATCATCATTTGCGGGTCGTTCGACGACGACGCAGCTGATGCTGTTGATGGCGACTGGCGGGGAGGTGTTAAGGTCAAAGGGGACGAGGATGATGGTGGGGCGAGCAGACCCGCTCCGTCCGATGGCATATTATCCTGGGTGTGCGTGTGGAGGAGGTGGACGTAATGATGATCGGCGGAAGGCTTCTTTCCCTGCTTCCTCAACTCGGAGAGGGAAGAGCCCCTTGGGCACGTGATGCAGACTGGAGCGACGAGCGCAGTTGCGTTCGACGACTTCTCCGTCGTCTTGTACAAGTGGCGCTGCCCAGGCTTCCCATGAGGAACGGCGATAAAGTAACTGGAACACATGGGTTGAGAGAGAGAGAAGAAGGATTTAAATAAATGAAAATCATCTTCATTACTTTTATACTTAGTTTGCATAAAAATAAAATATAGTTGACACACATTTTTCCTCTTACGCTGCACAATTCTTCTCTTGCAGCTATCATTACGACCACATGATACATGGCGAACATTAAAAGCACGAGGGAAAAAAGTTGAAACAGAGTGTTGCGCATTGCCCGTATTTCATTCTCATAAAAATGTAATTCGATTCCACTTTCCTTTTACAGCGTTTTTGCGGCAAAAAACTAGGAGAAACACTGCTGCTCTACTCAACTACTGAACTGAAATTGGATGGAGCATGTTATTCTATACTCTCTGCGTGAGATTGCTTCCAAGATCACGTTCTTGATGAAATGAATACAACACACACACAACATGACACTAATATCATCGCGCGCATATTCTATTTCCTCCTCTCTCTCTATTTGCGATTGTTCCGAGAGAGCTCAGGTACGGATTTGCAAAATTTGCATGAGACAACGCCTTGAGGATCGAATCTACCTTTGTCAAAATTGAATACTAAGCTCATCTCGACTCCATGCTCGTGTCGTGTGCTTCATCTAGGCAGTTCAGAGGCGTGATCATGTCTTCTCAAAAGAAAAGAAACAAAAAAGCGTATTTTTTGTACTGAATCCAAAAAAATATAAAATTGGGAGCTAGTGAACTACTATCATCTTTCCTCTCCGTGTTTTAATACCCACTCTCACTAATGATGTTATACTCGGTGGGAGCTCGCGTATAGTTTTTTCTCTTTTTTTCCTGATCGTAGTTGACTTTCTTTTTCCTCCTCACCTCGTGTCGATCGCGTATTCGTAACGTAGAAAATTTAATAATAGTACCTTTCTCTGGGGTTTAGAGTATAGGAAATGGCTCGCACTAGTAAAAAGTTGAAACTCACATGTTTTTTGAGGATTGGTCCCATGCTACGATTTGAGTAACTTCAAACGGCCCATGTGTAATTGGAATCTCTCTGCCAGTGTTGATATCCAGCCAGACTATATGACGGAACTGGCCAGCGTCACCATCCCTCCGAGGGATTCGCATGAGACAACTCCTCCCGTCACCGGAGAAATGAGGGGGCTCAATAAAGTCAAGCCAGCTACTGTCGGGAATTTTCACGGTGTAGATCTGCAGAGAGAGAATTTGGAAAGGAAATTGAATTTTGTTGGAGAGAGAGAGCTTTCTTCGTTTCTAACTCGATTTCCCAATTTTGAGAGAGAGTTTCTTTTTGGAGATCCAGGGACTTGTAAGAGGATATTGGGTAACAACGATGTAGGCACATGAAATAAGGTGACATAAAAAACGTAAGAGAGTATGGATACCTACCGGATTGCAAATCCATTGAGAAGCTCGACATATGGTAATGACTGACATGTTTTGCAGTCGGTTGCTCCATACTGCAACGACCGAGTTGTCGTTGATCCACTTCACTCCAGTTAAGTAGTGGTTACTGTGACAGGAGTCAAGTCTGGTGTTTTTAATTGATCTCATTACGGAGAACGGATTTTTTTCATATTTAAACTCTCTCGTCCCTTACCTAATACCTACTGAACTGGGCGGCCTAAACGACGTGGACAGGAGTGAGGAAGTGCGTAGGTCGACAGCCCAAAGGGTCACCTCAGGAATTGGCGTTCCAGCCTTGAAGACAAAAGCAATTAATCGACAAATTCAATTCCAGGTTTTTAAATCGAATCATATCATCTTCCATAAAAATAGTGTTGAGCGCAGTTAGGCAAGATTAATGGAGGGTGACGTATTTTGTATGGGCAACTTACTAAATAAGTAATTGAAGTGTTTCCTTTTCTACATTCATTTTTGATAACACAAACTCTTCTAATATAAATTCCAAAACTTTCGTTTGCAAAACTTTCCCCTAAATATTCATCACATATCCTCTTCCCCGATGGCTCTCGGTCAACATCCGCACACTTTTCGGGAAGATATTGAATCAAGCAACAATGCTGTACCTAACAAAACTTTTCTTTTCTCAAGCGAGGATGCAGATAGAATCCCATTTTATTTTCTCCTTAAAAAAGGAATAAGCTACTACTGGCCACCTTAAGCCATTGTCACGATTGCCACTTTCAAACTTGTAGAAAAGTTTTAGTTTTTCTCTAGAACTCACTAACTACCAACTACGTAGAATATTCTAGCAGTATACCAGTCTGAAACTCTTTGCTAAAGGCTACTTTACTTTTTATAAGATTTTTTTCTTATTCATTCTACGTCCACACACAAATGCCAATGCACTCTACCATAAAAATGTTGTAAATATATGTCAAAGCCCTTTTATCATTCAAACATTTCGAAATTTCTTTCCAAAGGCGGACGACAAATATTTGCAACAGGAAGACAAATTTTTTATCTCATCAAAATTTCACTACGTTTTACTCAGAAAAGGAGTCTCAAAAATTCTTGAGAGAGAACAAAACGAGCATTTTATTTCCTTTCCTGTTTTTTCTACTTTGAATTTCATCACAAGAATACTTTTATCCAAAATTGTTACGAAAATAGTTTTTTTTTCGCCTATTTTTGCATTCTCAACCTTTACCCAACAAAGAAAATTCTTGTAGCATTTTTCCACTCTTCAAAAAAGTCCAACTTACCTTGGGAAATCGCAAAGTACGAAGCTTCGGGTATGTCAGATCATCCGAATACCACTTGTACGTGGCCTCGCCCACTGAAGTATCGTTGAAGGAGGCGTACACCAACTGCTGACCGTTTGGAGATATCCATATGGCATTGTTTGACATTAATACTTCAACTGCAGAAATGGGGAAACAAGACGAAATTTATTGGATGTAATACACTCTCGACACACAAAAAATATATTGCATGTTCAGCAGTTGTAAATTGTACGTTCTTTCTTTTTTGGCTTATTGAGGAAACACTTAAAATCACATAAACCCTTCCATTGAACATGTCTGCCTTTCTACAACAAAGATTTTCACTACAAAATTCCAAATATATCCTCACATTTTTGCAACACAAGCATTTTTTCTTCGAGCTGGTCACTGTAATGACTCTCGTCTCCTATATTTTTTTGAATGGGATGCTGACTAGCCCTTGTAAGCCTTCTAAAGCCCATAAATCTTATGATAATGAGATTCTGCGGTTAAATTCATTTTTATCGCTTTCTCAAGATATACATTCGCCAGAAGCGTCGATCTTTATACATTAAATAGATTGAACATCTATGCATGTGTATGTATACGTTCCATTTCTGAGGAGAACGTCTTCAAATTCTCATTTCTCGTTTCCTGTCTTTCCAATATTGATTCTCTTTTTGAAGTTAAATTCCCATTTACTTATGTTCCCTGCCTTCATTGTCTCATCCGCATCCCTCTTCACACAGCACATTTCCCTAGCATATCCTTCGTGATCACATCTGAAATGTGAAGTGCAACGGATAGAACCGTACTCTCGTGGAGAGTAAAGTGTTACAGTGTTGGAACTGGAAGCACTTATCTCGATAATTTGTTCAGCTTTCTCTTTGAATAATCGTTGATATTACTCTTTCGCTCGCACTAGAAACGGGTTATATTCTCGCAGCGTTTCGGCATTCGCATCGTCATGAATCAAGTATTTCGTAGAGGAGGAGTGTAAAAATGGAGCGTAATAAAAGTATAGCTGAACGTGCCAACACTGCCAACCCATAAAATAAAGGGAGTGAAATCAGAATCATCATCATCATCACCATCATCCTTCTTCTTCTCCACTTGTTTTCTGAAAGCACAAGGCATTTATTTGGATTTTGGGAGGGGATGGAGAACAAGTGTTACACTTTTTCTTCTGCAGCACAATATTACATGTGACTTGGAATGAAATGTATAAAAAAATCCTTGGACGTATGATTTACTAAAGTACATAAGGGAATTCAAGTTAAAAATTGCATGTGAAGGCCGTACACAGTATCATTGATCATCGGACCAGCCTTGATTAAACTTGAAACAAATCTGATTTCATTGCCTTTGTAGTGTCGTTCAAGGTTGGTTGTATTGATTCGTATCGTATCGAGTGGGCTCAATGTTTGTAAACATTTTATTGGCAGGGACATGATTGGAGTAAATGATCATTCCATGATCAATACTATGCCTAAGTATGTGCTACTAAAAGTTATTGCTATTGATTTCAAGCATTGTGCAAAAGTGTATGAACAAGGTACCTTCGTAAAGCCAGTCTGGAACGCCATTGTAGATCAGTCCAGGCTTGCCGGTTTTCGTAATTCTCGACGTGCGATTGCTCTTCACGTCCGCCTTAAAGTAAATGTCATTTTGGTAAACAAAAACTAGCGAGTTTCCTCGGGGGCCCCAGCCAGCCCATTGTAGCTCCGGCTGCTCTTGACCCCGACTTGCTCCGCTCCCGAATGGGGTTAAATATGTTGTTTCCCTGAAATAAAAGCATAGCCAATAATAAACTTGTGTGTCCGTAATAATCCAAAACGAAAACATTTGTGACATTAGAAAACAATCCATCATCATTATGATTAAGATGCTGAGATTTTAAGATGAGAGGTTCAACTCACTCCGTGGAAATTTCATAAACGGTATACTCTGCCAGGGAGGAATGATCCCAGACAGGCCGCTCATCGTGAATAAGGAGAACGAAACGTTGATCTGGAGAGACGGCGAATTTCTGCGCGTTGAGTTGTCTCTGAAAGTGGAGCATAAGGAAAGTTCCCGAGGTATTTTAGCAAAACTTCTCTCAAAACATATTTTTCTCCATAATATATTCGCTACTTGAGTGTGAGATTGGAATAATAAGGGCATTGTACCCTTCTCTCTGCAATCTTATGAATTTTTCAAACTCATGTAAGCACATAATGAGAGAAAGTTATGTTTGTGTGGCTGTGTGGCACATCTGCTGGATCGTTGTGGCTACTTCGTTTAACGTCTTAAGTTAAGTACACTTGATTACTTTTTATGGTTCGAAGCTACTTTTGGTGTAGAAGTTCCCTTCGTTATTGATAGAAATCATAAAAAAGCTCTTCTGCTATAGCCTTTTCGTTCTCTCTTTTCGCCACAGCTGAGTGCTTTCACTCATCAAACAGAACAGGAGAAATCCAGTAGCAGGGATTTAATGACCACTTCAATCACAATCCTCCATAAAATGTGTGTCGTCTGCACTGTGCACCTTAAACCATTTCTCGCACAGGGAGATGAGAGAACAGAATTTTCTTCTCCCGAGTAAATGGATGTATCATGTTAGCGTAAAAACGTCTCGTGTTAAATCAAGAAGAAAAATACTGGCTTTCAAAGAAAATCTGTTTTTTCTACGTTTCCAGCTCGATGAATGGCTCATTATTAGCCCTGCTTTTTCTCGGCAGAATGGAGATAGAAGTTCACGTGGAGGTAGATCTTGTGCGCAATTTAGAAGCTTTCTTCTGACGTAATACCTCATTTTTTATATTTGACTTCATCGTCCATGCGCAAATTCTTAATGCGCTTCATTGAAAGTTTTAAAATCTGATCCTTTGACATTTTAACAGTAATTCTATTAACGTTATTTTATGAAATCAAATAGCAAAGTAAAACTTCTTCTTATCGACATCCTCCTGTAAACAGTTGAGTTTCTTTTCACCATACATAATGTATGAAGAGAATATGCATGTCTTGAAGTGAAGCTATTAAAAGACGTGTACGAACTTCCTATCGCAGGGAATGAAAATGAGCACGGGAACAAGGCAAGTCTAGCATCCATCAGCAAAGGAAAAAGCTATAAATCTCTTCGCTAGTGTAAATATTTGTACATGAAGTACTTGAAGCGAAAATGTAAATGCTGGCAATAGAATGGAGACTGTATATCGTCATGCACTGGAGATGAGATGTGAGTAAAGGATTTCGCTACAGTCAAAATTGAATTTAGCTTATACTAACACCTACACATGTACGAAGAGTTGTTTAGTAAAGAGCTTTCGTAGAGAAAATTACCTAAAAATAGGTTGCTTAAAGAGTTATCACTGTAACATTGTGCTATACTGGATATGAATTACTTCAACGTAGCTAATATTTTGTTTAAAATGGCATTAACTTCTAACGGTTAACAGGTCCGACGGTGCAAACAACTACGATTTTTCCTTTATGATTGGTTATCGGTTGTGGGATTCATGTATTGGGAATCCATGAATCCACTAAAGATGTATATTGTGACTTACTAAAGTAGTTTTGGCGACTAGTGGACGTGCGGTTAGCGTATATACGTTGAGGATCGAAAGTCCACCGACGCTACTTAGGTAGACGAGCTCGTTTTCTGCCAATTAAAGAGTTTCCCATTAAAACCAACATGTTATTTCGAAGCCTTTTTTATAGATTCACATCATCACATCAGATTAACTTTTTTGCTTTTTTGAAGTTGTAGTGATGGAAAGTTAGGGGTCACTCACCTGATATCCAACTGCCATTAAACGGCTGAGATATATATTTAGTTGATATAATATCGTCTATACTCAACTTCTCCCCTTTCACCCTTGGTCCATCGTCAGGAGGGCGGAGGAGGTAGATGGCGAAGCCAATGAGTCCACACACGAGACATATGACGAGCAGGGAAATCACGATCCCTTTCCAGTTTCTCTGGCTCGGGGTAGCTGCGACCAGTTCCTGCACGAAAATTACATTTATCACATTATCAATTAGACACCTGAACCAAAAGGCTATACAAAGCAGATTTCCCCGGGGTGTCATAAGCTCTCCTCCTCTCATTCCCCCCATCAATTTTAATTAGAAACTTTTTAGTCTACGCCTCTACGTGTAAATAGTATAGAATTATATAAGTAAAGATATATAAATTCCTAGTTGCGGTTTTATAGTGTCAGAATTTATGATGCAAAAGTGTGTTAAAGAAGTTATGTTATCACTGCTTGTTAATTCAGTTCTAATTTAGAATTTACGCTGTCCGAATAAAATAAATCTTGAGATGAGCAATTACGTTTGTAATGAAATAGCCGCCCTTTTGGCGAAAACTTTTAGTTGAAGGAACACTCCTTCACAAATGCAATGCACATTAATTTAAAAGCTTAATAATCAACCTGGGGAAAGGAAGAAGAGTTCGTTCAACTAAAAGATTTTTACCAAAATGTCCATAACTTTCTGCAGTCTGCAAAAATAATAATCTGCCAAGTTCTACTATAATTTTTTTTACATTTCAAAAAACGTGCATTTCACTTTTTCCAACGTTTCAAATTTGATTAGAAATTTTTTCCTCCTAATCATTATATATCATCATATCGCATAATATTTGTATAAGTCAAACTCAACTTGCAACGCTCGTTTTAATATAGTAGAGCTCTAGGCTAAAAAATCTTCTAGAAAAGCTAACATTAAATAAGTAAGAGAGTTTCTCAAGCGTTGTTGGATTTAATAACAAGTTGCTGTCCAAAAACTTTTCCCTTCACGATGCTTTGTTAACTTGTCAGAAGGAATGGTTGTGTGGGTGTATGTATGTGTTTATGTGTGATGTATTAGAGCCGGGACTTATCCCTTGAGATAAGCGATAATTTTACACTACGTTGCGAAGTACTTATAAGATGCAGATTCGTGATGTGCGCCACATTTTGTGTGAAAATATCATACGTATAAAAGCCCGAAGAGATGTGAAGGTGACTTACTCATAAGAATTATATTGTGAATGTGACTTTGAGGTAATTTCCACGATGAGTGTTGTATACTGTGTGACTCTATTTTCATTTTCAAATGAGAAAATATGGCAGAGTGCAAAATTTTGTGAAAGTGAAATAACTTTTGATCGTTCATCTCATACCAGACTGAGTTAGAAAACCTCATTTCAATTTTCGTTGACTCGACAAGCTTTCCTTTCCTCTCCTCCTCCGTGCTTGCTTGGTGGAAAGTAGGAGTCGGAAGGAGCTTTCTTGTTCCCATATTTTACAGGCTTAAGGGAGCAAAACGTACTGAATAAAAATGACAGTTTGACATTTTCAACGCTGAGGGAAATGGTTGGTGTGCTCGAGGAGTTTGTAGTTCACTTCACAATGGATTAAATTACTGTATCATCACTCCTTGCAGTTTAGAGCATATAACCATACATGTGTGGTTTAGGAGATCAACATGTAGCCAATTCTATATGCCAGTAAGTTTATGCATAAAGTAAAATTAATGATTTGGAAAATCGAATTGGAAGGGTGTACCTTCATATACCAACCGTGACATTTATTACTTTGTTATTATTATTATGATTGCACAGCCACAGCATTCTCGCTTGTCTATTAATATAGGTTCGCCAAGTGGAAACACCAATTGAACCCAATAACGATTATGGATATTTGCTTGTAGGAATGCATAATTTAGAATCTGGATAAAGCCTTCCTTACGATCCTGTGTCATTCTAAATATTGCAAATCCCGTTATCCATTCCAAGATAATAGCAACAAACAGAACCTCTTTTGAGATATTTTTTACATGAACTAAAAATAGTGCTTAAATCAATACAGCCAAACCTTTGTAATATCCTTCGCAGTGGCGATAGAATAGGACGCCCTGCTCCCACCCCTTACGTCAGTGACCTCCGGCATAATGACAATGACAAACGTGAGCCACCGTGCATTTCATGAAGTCAACAAGAATGAGATTCAAAAAATCTGAGTACAACTTTGACAGTTGCAACTTGCAGTCATGTACATTATAACATTTATTTTACAATTGTGAAAAGTGAAAGCACAATGTCCTTTTCCGTGAGGGACCCATTATTTATGACAGAAATAAAAAACTTTCACTGCTTTCATCATCCTACTTTCATAGTTTCCTCTGTCAGGAGATACACAAACATGAAAACATTGCTTTTGTTCAGCATTACAAGAGAGTTAGCATTTTTGTGTCACAAAAATTGTTTCCGGTATGTCTTCACTTATCTGCATTGCTGACAAAAAAAATGGAACAAGCACACACACATAAAGTATCTTTTGATTACACGATACGGGCACAGAACAAGCACAAGAGAGATAAAAGAAATGTAGAGAGAGAATTTTTTTTGTTTGCGTTGATGTGTTTTATTACGCCAAAAAATAGAATAGGAGGAACTGGAAACGGTCGAAATGTTACTTATTTATCCAATCCAGCAAATAAAACATTGTGTGTAAAAAGCACCAAGGGAAAACTCTTTCCCAACGAAATGAACGTCCGTCCTCTCATCACCAACTACATTTAGTACAAGAGCATAACTAAAAACGTGTTTTAGGTTTGCAAATTATTTCCGTTGAATTTCCCCTATGGTCCAAGTGGAGTCACCACTCCTCACCACCCACCAAATCAAGTATGCATCTGTTCTACTGAATCCAAGAATCAGCAAATATTCACATCACATTGCTTCCTCTGATGGTGATGATGATGAAGTGTAGCCAAACCACAACACACACTCGCCCACATCAAAAACTCGTTTTTGTTTTCAGCCACAAAAATTCCGACATTTTTCTCATTACAAATTCATGAAGTTCCGTCACTCTCCAGTCTCCGAAAAAAGGAAATAGGCTCACGTACAATGCAGTTTTTGCACACACACACACACACCTGTGTTTATATTTATGACTCGTGTGTTTAAAAACGTGATGGCGGAACTGTGATTTGGCCTGATTTACTACACTTCGGAGACCACATTTTTTATGCTCGGCTGTAGTCCACCAAATGTTTGAAATGTTTATACGAATTCACAGAACATTCCATAAATGGCTTACGATCCATAACCTCATAAAAAAAATTTTTGTGAAATATTTTATTAGACCATATTGCCTATGTACATTTCCGACGATTGTATTTAACTTTCTCCATAAAAAAAAGTATAGTATTCTTTGTGAGGGATTCACAGGATGCCCCACAGAGAATATTATTCTCTGCTTTTTATTGGACACACTTGGGTTGTTTTTTTAATCTCACGAGAAATAAATCTGATTAGGAGGATATATACGACCTTAGTCAGCTACACTCACACATCTCCATCTCACAACTCACTCACTCTCACCCGCAGCCCAATTTTCCAGACTAAATCCATGAAAACAAGATGTTCTCCTTTGGTGTCTTGTGTCTTATGGGCCTGGGTGAAAAAAAAAATCCCCCACAACGACAATACACCATGAGTTTTTTAGCCCACGCTTGAAAGAACAAAGGATAGTATTTCTTGTTCGAGAGTAGGAGAGAGATGTGATTTTGGACAAATCAGTGAACCGCACAGATTCATGCAAGTGAATGGCACGCGGAGCTGGGGAAGCTGGTGTTGATATTACCCAGTAGGATAGTAAAAGATGTAATGTGGTAAAAGTATTCACGTCGCATGGCATCATGTGTCGTAGTCGTAGTAGGCATGTTGTGTGTGGATTCTATATGGAGCAGTGAACACCAAACACACAGGCATAGTGCACAGCGCTGTGATGGCGATATGATGGCGAATAGGTACGTTCACTCCCGTTCACCGTTATACGCCTCCAATACGGAAAGCTGTTACAATCTGTCGACTTCGTTTCGAGGAGGCTTTTAATGTGACTGCTTCAAGGAAGAAATGGAATCTCTCTTTGGCTTGGGATGGAACACGACGAGATGAAAATCTTTTCATCCCTTTTTCCCTCTAGGATAAATTTAGTGTTTGGGCTTGTACGTCGTTGCGTGAAGGATATGGCTTGTGTACAATTCAACTACGCATGGTCTTATCTCGTTAGTTCGGGTCGTATTATGGAATCGACCAGACCACAACCAATTTCAAAACTAATTAACAATACAAAACCCAGCGTCACATATTATATTACATCAGGCAACTCACAATCAAAACCTATCTTTCCGTAATTGTAGCTGAGGCACAGTTTCAAATTATTTTGTGCGACATGGAAATTTAACGGTTTTGTTGCAATTTAATTCTTAGAATATGTCGTCCACTTAAATAAGTGTTGGAACATAATGAATGTGACCTTCGGTCGGCCTTTCAACCAGTCTCCCTCTATAACATCACCCTATTTCCCATTCAACATGGCATTATTCCCACCAGAACCAGCCCATTTGGTTTACAGAATGAAACAAAGAGAATTTGTAAACGAAAGTGTTATGTACTTCGAGAGAGGCGGAAACCTCAGAGACCGCATACTTGTATTGGGTTTTGCTTACAATATGAATTCCTCCATTGTGTACGACGTGTTTCGATATATGCACCGAATTTGTCCTTTAATCTAAACATTATTAACAATAAAATTATAAATGGAACAATTTTTAGCTTTATGTTTGCGGTTCATTTTCATTTCAAAATCGCATTCACACTTTCCCACTCGGAAAATTGTTGTCTCCTGAAGCAGATGGCATTGGAGAGGAATTTAAGTTGTCGGAATCAACATTGAGAATTGAGAATGAGAATTCAAAGTATTTTAGCCAATTCCATATGCGAATGGTGTTTTGCCCTTTTCTCCAGAGAAATCATGTATTAGTAAGAGTGAAAATCGAAAGCATTTATTTTTCCTGATGGCAGCTCTTCTTCTTCTCACATTCGTACCTAAAGGATTTATGAGGCTTCAAGACTACCAAAATCACCGTCAAGCCTTACACTCTCTATTGTTCTTATGCATCCATACCTACTTTGTATAGCATTGTGTAAATCGTATCAAAATGAAAGAGCCTCCTTTCTCCGTATTTTTAATACAATTCCCAATAATACTTCACTCACACGTTCACTGGCAACATCACATATCTAGTATCTCTCAGGGTAAGCTGAAGAGAGAGAGAGATAGAGCTGAGCTCAAGGCGAAAGCGATACAATATCCTCCTCTCCATATTGCACATTATTTGCTTTTTTCTCTTCGTTAGTCAAAGTGACACGTGCGTAAAGGGAGGCGATGTGTTGCGAGCTTTTGAGAGAAGAAGGGAAAAGATTTGTAACTTTCCCATTTAAGTAACAGCCAATTTCTGGAGGCAGCTAGATCTTAGCTCTCTGGCTGATCACTGAAGCAGATCATTCGAATTCGAACCAAGAAATTCTTCAGCGTCTCCCATGTGGATACATACCAAAAAATAGAGAAGTTTGAGAAGTACACCTTTTAGAGATGGTGGCTATATCTTTAACAAAATGTAGACAAGACAAGAGAGAGAGCTCCCTAGTCGCACGTCAATTCGGATTCGTTTCGGTATTTATGCGGCAAGTTCGGCATCGAGGTGGCCACATCAACTATCGCTTTGCCGAGCCAAATCCACCTTAAAAAAGAATGCGTAGATGTTGCATGTTCCCCTTGACCCAAAGCAGATATCATCCCGAAATCGGGCCGAAAGTGCCCGATTTCGGTTTATTAGTTGCTCGCAACCGTACATCGGCCGACGATGGGCCGATGTAATGAATCCTGCATCAGGTTTGGCGGCAAACAACAAATGCACACGAGAAATGTTCTGGAATGTTCAGACTTGATTTCCAGTCAGATATACACTTTTTGTTTCAAATTCAACAAAGTAGAAAAATTATTGGGATTTCCATCCACATTCATTCTATTGAATGCAGTTCAACAGTGTTAGTTTAAAATAGCTAAATTATCATTCTACTGTGTCACGAAATTCGACATTAATAACTAGTTCCTGAAATATCGTCCGTGGTTAAATGATGAAAAAGCATCATTTTTACAGCCCTCAAAAGGACCATGTGTAACCATAATTGGATAAGAACAAACCCAAGTCACTCCATCCCAAATCGGAAATCAGTGGATGTAAGTTTCTGTTCGTCAATTAGGCCGTGAAAGTGTTGTGAAGATCCATGAATTGAAGTTTGTTTTTGTTACAATATTTTTAGGTTTAATTACATACATAAAATTAAATAAGGACAATTTGTTGTATATGAAGAATATTATCGGTTGTTTAATGAAATAAATGACCTTAAGTGGTTCACTGGTTCAAAGTTTAAAATTAATTAATTAGAGTTATTTCATGATTTGTTTATACGTAATTCGTAGTTCTAGCCGAATCAATTCATCCACGGGGTAATTACGGCAAAGCTTCGGGGAACATGCGTAATGTTACAGATGCGCTTCGGCTCCGAAACGGATAACCGCATGTGGACCGCGAAGATTTTCGTGGCCAACCCCATACCTTTAGCCGATTTTGTTGGCCGAGCTGTTTTGACATTCGGCCCGAACTTGCTGTGCGACTAGGGAGAGAGGGAGAATCACACTCGCAAAAAAATCTTGTCTGTCTGTCCTGTTTACACAAATCGTTTCTTTCTAAAGTTTTTTTTCTCAGACTTTATCCGAAAGGAAAATATATATACTCCGCCTCGTTATTTTTCAGTGTATAAAAGCGTGTACTAAATAGTAGCCGTTTCGTTAGATCTTGATCTCTCTCGAGAATATCCATCCTTTTTTATCCTTTAAGTCTACCGACCGCGTATTCAGGGAGAATTTTTTTTGCAAAGGAACATGGAGAGAAGAATCTGACTTTTTTCTTCTTAACTTATTTTCACTTCCAGATTTTCCTCAGTGTTTGTTTGTTGTGCTTTTAACTAGCTGTGTCTGCACAGTAAAACGGACCAACGTTTCCTTTGAAATCAAACTTTATCTATGGTTTACTGTGTTATACAGATGGGCCACGAGATACCGGAGTAAATTTTTCGAGAAGAATTTTTTTGCTACTTTTCTTGGAGAATGCGGGGTGCATACAAACTAGCACTGTGGAGAGCACTTGTGTCCGGTGTGATGAACAAAGGAACGTGAAATGAATGATACTTTGACATTTTTCTCATGAGTTTAAAGCTTCCTTCGTCGTTCCTTCTTTCACAGGGATTTTGAATAGAATTAAGAAAGCCTTTTTTATTTAAAAAAGGAGCAGACTAATTTAACTTTATCAAATGTAATATGATGTAAATGTAATGTGAGTTGAGCTCATATAAAACATCTTTGGTCTAGCAAGACTAGACTATCTCTCTGAGCTAGACGCTAGGCATAATCTGAATCATCAGCACCAACACGAAAGACCAATGAAGTGATCCATTCGTCGTGGTAACTCTAGCTGCCCTGCAGTAGTGGTCGCAATTATTGTGGAAGCTCCTTCATTTCTTCAAACTTTTACATTTTTGGTGACAACCATTTCCATTAGCAGTTCATCCATGTGACATTAATTTTATTTGCTCTTTGTGCATGAAATCAAGCAAAGGTGCAAAGATCTTCTGCGAAACGAAGTGGAAACATGGCCCGCTTTAGGAGGACCCAAATGAGTACCATAATATTTCCCGGTTGGATTCTGATGTTGGCTTGCGTACTACAGTCAACTGACGCTAAATCTGGTTCGTATATCAGGTCTATATATAGTTTGCATATTTTATAAATCAGGCTAGAAACCGTGCCCTAATCAGAGTCTATTTTTTAATCTTGTTCAGACAAAGAATTGATCTGTTACGCCTGTGAGTCATGCTTGGAGACGAAGCCCGCTTATTACGATTGCGCCAACTTGTTATACAACCTGAGCGGAATCGATACAGAAAACTCCAGGGTCGCATGCAGCAAGTCAGGAGAGTTAACTGGGATTTCAAAAGGCTGTGAGATCATAAGTAAAAAGCAGAAGCTGAATTGCGATAATACGAAGAAAGGGGAAAAAGGCTACGCTTTCGTTACTTGCTATTGCGATGAAGACTACTGCAATCACGGGAACAAGGAGACTGTCTTTTTCGGAAACCTTGCAATGAGCATTGTTGTACTTTATCTAGCTAATTTATGGTTTAAATAAGCGTAGTAAGAGTGTTGTACAATTAAACTCTGGTTTGATCATTATAAGTTTAATAAAATATTAACGGTTGAGATTTGAAAGTGTTTTTCTTGCTATCTTCTAAGTTCTTCAGCATCTCCTAATGACAAATAAGCTCCACGACTCTCGCATTCCCAATTCCCATATCTCACAGGGCACCTCGTCTCGCCCAAGGCTTCACTCAGGACAGGAGTTACAACCTTACAACTACCACCAACATGCAACTTTTCAAAGGCGCATGACCATTGACCAAACATGACATATTCATCAACTTACTGGCACTCGTCGTGGTAACTTGTTTCATGTGTCTTCATTTGATTGCAATCGAACAACTATCTCAAAACACTCTGGGACTCGTGGATTCAATCAACCCGAAGAGCCCAAACCCCCTTTTTTTATCAAAAGACACTCTGAGACTCGTCGTTTACTTTTCGCTCCAAACCGACGTACGAAAATCAAATGCGATTATTTTATAAAGTGGCAAAGCACCAAAATGTTCCGCACTGACAGAAGGAGAATGGCGAAGGTGTCGTTCCTCACTTGGATTCTGATGACAACTTATCTTTTCAACCCTGCTGAAGGTTTCCAATATTGTTTAGCAAATTTAATGTCATTCACACATTACCCATTTGGTAATGTCCCTTTTGATTTACAACTCGAGTTTTTTCTTAATTTAAGGCCTGTTTTGCTACATGTGTCGCACATGCCTCGAGAACAAAGGAGCTGCTTACAATTGCGATAACATGTACATGCTCGGAGATCTTGAAGCAGCAAAGCAGAAAGTTGTTTGTGTGAAGGAAACTCATTCGACGGGAGTAGCAAAAGGATGCAAAGTTGTAGGCGAAAAACGAGACATGGAATGCAATACGGAACCACCAAAGAAAGACTACGCTTACAGGACATGCTACTGCGATAAAGACTACTGCAATCACGGAGTTAAAACATCTACTTTTCATGGAAGTTTAATACTGACTATGGTGGCCCTAGTTCTACCCAAGGAGTGGTAATCATAAGCAAACAGCAATGTCGTGTCCTTTTACCTGCCAATGCCGGAATGGGGATAAAATTATATCACTCTCATGGTTTACTTTAGAAATAAGCTTGTACATGTATTGAGTTGAGGTTGGCGTTATTATTAAAGTATCTTAATTACAACCGTTTGGATTAGATGTGCCCTTCAATTTATATTTATTTCATTGTTTCCACTTAAGTTATCACATTTACATCAACGTGCTTTCACTCCGGCATCGTGAGGGATAAAAATGCATTCACTCGTCGTGGTAACTTTATTCACACTTTTCCTCTTCACACTTGCCAATTTCCTCTTTATAATACACCTCCGATAAAAACCAAGTCCAAACTTTATCCAGAAAATCCTGCATTTGCTTTTCGACTTCTCAAAATAGTCGAGGCGATTTCTTTGGGTGGATGCAAGCAAGAAAACTGAATTGGTGAAGTCGGCGATATCTACCGAAAATGGTTCGTGTTCAGTTGAAACGTGTGAGCGCTTTGATTGTACTAGCTTCTCTGGGCTTTCTAATTGGAGTTACTGAAGGTGGTGTGACACTATTTTCATATTATGAGCACATTTTTTACAGTCAGGTTCGTCATAAGGGCTTACCTATTACTTAATTCCATGTATTTATTTTGTTAAAAGGCTTGCACTGCAACATATGCCAATACTGCACGGACAAAAGTGCAGTTTCAGTCGACTGTGAGGAATTGTTGCTTCTTTCTAAAGAGGTGGGGGACAAGGCTTTGGCGTGCAGCAAAACGACTAAAAAGGGAAATCAAATGAGCAAGGGCTGCGTGCTTGTGGCAAAGAGTAGGCTTGGTTGCAACAAGGAGCCTACTGCTGACCTGGACCCAGATCAGCATGAATGCTTTTGCGACACTGACAACTGCAATCATGGGAGCAAGGCCTTCCGCCCAAACTTGGTTACTGTTTCCGCAATCAGCATCTTTCTAATCATTTTTAATCTGATTTCATAATGTGATTATTCTAATTATTGATGACCTCGCAACTTGTCCACACATTTTAAACTTTCGCAATAAATTAAATTATTAAAACTTCTTATTTCATTTCAAACTTTTTTCTTTTTTATTCTATTTTGTCTTATTAGCCTTAAATGTAGGGAGCATAATTTAATTTTGCCATAATGCAGATGAGTGGATTTAGATGTGCACTTGGCACTTACGTCTCTTCTCCCCCTGACTGACTTGTGAGCAAATTGTGAGCTTATAGCTGCATTTCACACATGGTAACTTGTTTTCCATAAAACATATTTTTTTTGTAAAAATAAGCTGCATAAAATAACACTCGTTTCGTTGCTTTGTATTGATCACTTGGCCACAAAGTCGCAACCACAAAGTAGACAAAGTGGTCGCAACATCGTTTTGCTAAAAAAAAGTACAAATCCCGAAGCAGCGAACAGCGAAAATGGCACTTTTGAAAGAGAGACGACTGACTGGTTTGCTCATATTGATATCGCTCATTCCGTTGAGCATTCTAGTTCAAGAGACTGAAGGTCATATTTAAGCATACATGTCCCACTGTAGCACAATAAATAGTAAAGTTCCAAAAATATTCCATAAACGCAAACAATAACAAAGTTCTTTCACGGTATTTCCAGGTCTGCAGTGTTACGCATGCGCATACTGTGATAACGGAGAATACTCACTTGACTGCGATGAGGTGTTCAATCTGTCAAAAAACATGTCTGCAAAGGACGATGTCGTAGCGTGCATGAAGAAGGCGGATGGTATGACATTGAATAAAGGTTGTGCTGTCGTTAAAGGCGTGGACGGGGTTGGATGCAACAAAAAACCGAAATCGGGAACTGATCGGTTTGATATTGCAGAGTGCTACTGCACCGACGACTACTGTAACGAAGCGAGTCAACCTTCACTTCCTCGAGTCATCGTTAATATGGGCGTAATCAGCCTTTCTCTATTTGGAATCCGCTTTATCTTATAAAATATATAAATATACTCTCATTATTAGCACCTACACCTAACTCGATAATAATATTTTTATTTACCATACGAGTTCGTTCTGCAACAATAAAAATGTTCATGTCTAGAAATTGACTCTTGTCTTGCGAGTGACTTTTCTCATCGTACGCTTTCTTAAGCTAAGAACCCTAATCTACATCATTTTTCATATGATTTACTCCAGTATTACTGTGTCGCCCAAAGAGGAAAGTCGTGCCGTGTCAGAAAATGTAATTGTATACCCTTGACTCAAGCGTTGATAACTCTGATCACCTTATCAAAATTGGTTCTTACACCCGATTTCCTTCTCGCATTCTATATTCCATTTCCTCATGCCTCACATACTAAAAGAGCCACGACACCACATGCCTTCGAATGCTTATAAAAATATATCTCGAAATCCTACACACATGAAATGCATTTTTGAGGGACATTGTTTGCAACCATGTTGAACGGCATCATGCTTGCGATTTGATATTACACAAGAGAAAGAGCTCGAAATATAGAACTGCGCGGAGAGCACTGGTGACTTCGCGATGAAAAAATGCACACGAAATGAAAAATGGATGGTACTTTGACAATTTCCTCACGAGTTTAGGCCATTTTCGTCGTCCCTTCTTTTCCCAGGGATTTTGAGTTGGAGCGAGAAAATATTTTTGAAAAGGAGCATAAAAATCCTGGCTTTATCCAACTTTATTAAATGGAAGTAAAAGGAATGACGCCTCTGTAAACGAAAGTGTGTAAATGAACTTTCCTGTCAATGTAAGTGTATTCAATAATCCTAATACGGTTTCTCCGCCTTGACAAGAGTTTCAATAAAAACCCAAGAGAGCTCAAGTCAGCCATGTATTCGTAAGGATTGGCATAAGTAAACGTATGGCGAAAGGAAGATAAAAGGAATGCCAATAATAAAGTGACAGGATGATCGGGAAGTGACAGACAAGTGTCAATATCAACAACTGATATAACAATACTAACACAGTTTCATATTTTTCTTGCACATATACACAATGTACACAATGTCTGGCGCAGAAATTTTTTTTCAAAATCTGCAGTAAAAAGGAAGTACAGGATTTTCTAGGATCATCTCAGATTGCACTAAAAAATCCCAATCTCTTTCTGCATCCAAAGCGGATATCCTAGATCCCAGACGAAAAGCGAAGAAAAGGAAAAGCTATGAACCTGGCTCAAGCACCGTTTCCCATAAACCCCATTCGAGACATCTACAATCCTCGATCTCAACTGAGCAAACCTACAACTCATCTTTATCCAAGGGGAATACACGTTGTTTCTGGAAGAGCTGCAAGAACTCGCTCTCTTGGGTGTGTGCAACATGGAAAAAGAAAGCACACTTTTTTATTTCTCCGTGAACTTTTCCCTTTTCCTCCACTATTTGCGTTATTTCCACGTGAAGAGAATATTTTTTTTACTGTTGCTGCTGCTTCCAGTTTGAGGCTATAAGAATCCAGCTCCAGACATGCACATAATGTCTGGATTCCTGACACACTCAACTTTTACCATTCTACCTTTTCCCCAGCTATTTTGTATTGATCTTCGTTGGGGCAGCTATCAAAATTGTAATTGGTATTGGTATCATGTCGTATATCCAGTATCGTAGTAGTCCCATTGTCATACATTTTACTCACGAAGAGAATTCCGCCGTCAAGGTCGCTTTAATCACATTTATGTGTTTGCGATATATCCAGAGAGAAGGCAGTACCACGAGAGAAAGTACGGCCTTCGTTAAGAAAACTCGTTTCTAATTTTATTACTTAATTAAAAGGGTCCAACTGAAACAATGACTATAAAACAAGGATCTATCAACAACTCTCCCTTTCCTTCTCCAGAGGAAAGGTTTAGTCTAGAATCTACGATTATTATACGACGTCGTATGGAGTATGCCGTTAATGCATCACTTTATGTGTCTACTACTCCAGAGCTCTCTCTCTCTCTCTCCGGTGTGGTGACATAAGTTAAGCAGTAAAAACACAAGACCTTTATTTTCGTCGAGACAAGGAACAAGGACACATGCGCAAGGTAGAGAATTTTGCGGGAGTGAGTTTGTAGTAACTATAATGTACACACACGAGGCAATAAAATTTTGTGTGTGTGTGGTGGTGGTTGCAAAACCAATTTCTTTACTGTATTTTTTATTCATGCAACATGAGTTGTTAGAAATAATAGCCTTTTCCTCTCCTTGACTAAATTTATCGTTTTGGAAGAAGGTTCTTTTCCCGTCTTGTTCTTGTATCACTATTTTCCTTCCGTTTTCTCTCCTCTCAATTCTGCTCTGCACAGCTTTTGTCCGACTCCGAATGCGAAATGGTTCTGGAGTAGTTTTTTTGTGTGGAAGAGTTTTGTTTGAAATGAATAAAATGGTTGAAGTCTCTCGAGTGTTGGTGAAAGGGCACACGAAAAGGGACTTTCTTCAAAGTTTTTTTTATGGGAAAATGCTTTTTAAGGATGGGTGATGTGATGGCCCAGTTTTTATTGCCTTTCAAAAAGAACCTTCCTCCCCCAGGAGAACAAAGGACAATTCAAACAGATACTGGAAGAGAGTTGGGTGTAAAATGGGAAGAAATGAAATGTTTTTTTTCTGACATGTTTTCCTGAGTTGGACATATCTTTTGAAAAGGACATTATTGCGGAGTTGTGTTGTAGTGTGCTGAAAATAAGAAAAGTAGAGTGGTGATAACACAAAAGCATCTTGTCATTCGGAGAGGGAAAATTGTTAGAATGTGGGTCATTTCAGATGAGTCAAGTATATTGTCCATGAAATATCTCGTTGAGGAAATTGATGGTCAGTAATTGTTTCACTAAATGACTGTCATCATATGAGTCTAGACCGTAGACATAGTGCGGAATCGGTACTACCGACGAGGAGCTAGATTATTTTCATCATCATTACCACTACGATACCAGTCGGGATGACAGTGTTTTTGCGAGGACGACAATTGCAATCATGGGAGCAAGCCCTTCCGCCCAAACTTGGCTACTGTTGCTGGAATCAGCATCCTTCTAATAACTTTTAATCTGATTTCAATGTAATAATTCTAACTGATGACCTTTGCAATATGTTCACTCTTTAAAGCGCTTCGGAATGAAAATTAAATTATTAAAACTTTCTTTTTATGATTCTGCCATTTCAAACTTTTTCCCCCTTTCATTCTATTTTGTCCTGTTCTTAGATGCAGGAGAAGCAAATAATTTCATTTTGCCATAATGCAGACAGAGACTGGATTCAGAATACAAAATGACGACGTGTGCATTTTTATGTCCTGGACTTCGCCTGCATTGCCCAGGAATTAAAGCTGACGAAGGGTTTGGATGCAAAACACTTCAAGTTGATCAGGACTTGGGTTTGGAAGTGAAGTATTGCCACTATCCCGATGACTACTGTAACGAAGCGAGTCAGTCTTCACTTCCTCGAATCATATTTATTATGGGCGTATGCAGCCTTTCTCTTCTTGGAACCACTTTATGTCCTAATATAATACATAATGTGTACCTTCTCATTGTTAACATCTACGCCTAACTCGCCACTAATTTTGTTTAGTATAAGTTTCTTCTGCAACAATAAAAACATGTGCAAGTCTATAGATGTTTACT
This sequence comes from Heteromurus nitidus, assembly GCA_034687055.1. Taxonomy (NCBI): domain Eukaryota; kingdom Metazoa; phylum Arthropoda; class Collembola; order Entomobryomorpha; family Entomobryidae; genus Heteromurus; species Heteromurus nitidus. The sequence continues at coordinate 11,617 of JAQFZW010000159.1, read as the reverse complement.
CTTTGACTCGAGAGTGACAGTGACTTTTTCCCCTCAAATTGACCTAAGAATCCTAATCTACATCTTCTTTTCTCATTTGATTTCCTCCAGTTATGAGTCTCACCATGTCACATAAAAAGGAAATTCATGCCATATCAGAAAATATATGATACCCTTGACTCAAGCGTTGACAACTCTATCAAAATTGGTCCTTACACCCGATTTCCTTCTCACATTCGATCTCATTTCCTCGCATACACCTCACATAAAAACCGCCACACACATGTCTACTTTATACGTATTATTTATGAATCAAAAAAATATTTAGAGTATGCCTACACACATGGAAGCGTGTGGATTTTTTTGAGGGGCGTTGTTTGCAACCTTGTTGAATGGCATATCATGTTTGTGGTTTGATATTACACAAGAGAAAGATAGACAGTTTGATAAATGAGCTTTTTATCCCTAGAAAACTTGGAAGGAGAGAGTAGAGTGAGAGCAAAAGCATGACATGACCACACCACGTACTTTCCATTCCACACACACAAAAAAAAACTTTACTTTAACATCCTTAAATCCTCATATATCATAGGATAACAGGGGAGACGACCAAAAATGTATATGTGCATCCACTACACGAGCTAAAACCACAAAACTTTCCCATAAGCTTAATAATAACCTACTTACAGAAGTGAACGTGTGCTGCTCTGTTCAGTGCTCATGTTTTTTCAGCCGAGAAGGAAAAAAAGGAGAAGGAAATTCCATTCTCATCTCTTTCCGTGTGTTAATTAGTTATTCACTTTGATGTTGAAAGTTTGCGGAATCCCAAAAGCAGCAATCTATCTTCATCATCATATCCAAGATGAAGAGAGAGAGAAGCAAAATGCAATACGTGCACCCTTCCCTCAAAAGCAAATAGCGGAAATTATCATACCAAAACCAAGCTATCAAAAGAGAGAGGAGAAGGGCGGTTTTCTTATCAGAAACTATAAATAGTAGCAGCGCTTTATATTCATATAAATTGTGTGAGTTTTATTTATCTTGAGGCGCACTCACTCTCTCTCTCTCTCCGTCACATATGACTATCTCACATGTCAAAATCTCATGAGAGAAGGTGAGAATGTTTCCCTTTTCATTCTCTGACATGGAATCAAATTAAACATTTATTTTTTTATGCATGTGGAAACCATACCTCTTCCGCAGGCTCAAATTCCGTCATGTTGAGATTCGAGACGAGTCGTACACTGCACTTCCGAAAACACAAAAACCTCCTGTCCCTTGAGTCAAGTTTCAGAGTCAAAAGTTGGCGGATGTATTCGAGGAAATGTATACTCGGCGACTTTTTCAGAGCTCAAGTCTCAACTCTTTAGTGTCCAATTTCACTTTAATTACTCCACATTGCTTAACATCAAAGTTTCCCTGTAACAGCTGAAGTCATACTCGAGGAAGGAAATACACGTACGTAGTCACCAAACATAATCCGAGTTGACACTTTCTCCGTAGTGTCGCATGCATATTTTCGTAATACTGAAAAGCACATTCCATTCCATAATAATCTCGAGACAGATACTTAAAGACTTTTCTCATTTGTTACGGCCATTCGGCCGAGCACTGCTCCACTTTTGAAAGTTGCAAAAAATCGCATTCTTCAAAAACGTATATGAGTATAGTATTATGTGTACAAGTCGTAAAATTTAACTACTCCAAAATAACATTTTGGCTAACGGAATGAATTCAGTCACACTTTTTATTTACCCCGACAAGAATTTCTCTCTAAATTCCCTCATTGAATCAACACTTTCCTTCTCCCCTTGGCCGCCAAAGCGGACACATATTGAGTTGCTTCTGACGATGTGGAAAAAGTATTATTTACTGTTTTCCAGTTGGGAACCGAGTCAGCGGAAAAGTTCAATCTTGAATGCAATCTCAGGTTTGGCATTGTTTCTGACGAGGAAAATTCGATTGGAGAGCGACGTGGAGAAGTTTGAGATAAAACAATACAATGCACACGGTTTCTCTTCTTTCAAAGGGGAAAATTCCGACCGCTCACACTGGATAAGGCCGGAGCAGAGAGAACAACACACTCGCACACACACACACACCGTCTAGGCGAACCGTAACACAAAGACTGACACAGAAAACTTTCTATACATAAACTTAGGGGGAGAGAGTATGATGCAATTTCATTCACTCCGTCAAGTCAGTGAGTCGACTTTTCAGAGAAAATGTGTATATTCACTGGTGTGTAGTTAACGGGAACGGGTGTAGAGCGAAAGTGTCAAGGCAGATATTGCAAAAAAATTCATGGCATCACAGAGCCGCGCACCACATATTCACATCAGAACGGAGAACGGAGCAGAGCACAAGAGAGAGAAGGAAGGCTTTTTCTCGCTCTGCAATACTTCTCTTCTTTCCTCTCTCCCCATTCTCATCCCATCGAAAAGCTCAGCTCACACAATAACCAACTTCTCACAAAGACGAAGCAAGAGTGAGTGGAGAGCAGAGAAAAAGAGAGACGAAGAGAGAGAGAGGTAACGAGCAACGTGCCGTCGTGCCGCCTCCTTCTCCAAGAAAGGAACATGACATGACAGAATGCGTGGAGAGAGATCTCGGATGAAAATCCGAGAGTTTGTTGCGGGAGGATGAAGGAAATATTATGCAGACATATTTTTTCTTGTAGATAGATTATAGATATATATACTATATATACTTTTTTTATAGTCGATTACAGTTGATGGTTCAAAATTTTTCTCAGTCTCAGAAAAGCAGAGAAAATCTTAGATAACCTAACGTCAACTTGCAAGTCAAGGCAATATGGATAAAGTCAAGAATGATTTTTTTTGCACATGGAAAGAGGAAATATATGGACTCTCGTGTTTATGTTTTTAACACTTTCTTTTGTTCTTTCCTCGAAAAGGGAATAAGGATGGTGTGTGCATATTTGTTTCAGGGGAAAATAATGTGGAAGTCAACTTTTGTTCACACGGGGCGAAAAAAAATATTGTCTACATAAACAAACAAAAAATATTATGTACGTCTGTTGTGTGGAGCATTTTACTATCGTCGTGATCACTTCTCTCACACGTCTCCTATCGTCTCTCCAAGAGTCATGACCATATGGTGCCCAGAAAACAGCAAACAAGCCCAACGAGACGTAAAAAATGAAGGAGAAAAAAAAATATTAGAGAAAAGAAAATCCTTGCCACTCTTTCCTTCCTCTTTCTTGTGGAAGAGAGTGTGTGTGTTTGATAGTGGAAATATCTGCAGTGTATAAAAGTTCACCTTGTTTCACACCGCAGCTCTCAAATTGGAGTCACATATTCAATCTAGTGCACTTTCATGGTTCATACTACGGCTTTTTATGTGCGCGTTCAGTAGCAAAAAAACAGGCCCGTATTACACAAGTGTTGAGCCCCCAGTCTTTTGGAAACAATCAGACGCTGCCAAATGAGGCGATGATGAAAATATTATTAGAAAGCCATTTGTTCGAGTCGACGACGACGACGACGATGATGGTTGCTGATGAGAGAAAGAAGTGATATATATTCCTTTCCTTCTGACGTAAAAGAATACAAACGAGATTTTCACTGAAAACGAGCTATTTTTTCCCTTTCGAAAAAAAACATTCCTTTTCTTTTGAAGACAAGGAAAGTAAACACGAGCACAATACAATCTATTTTTTTCACCTACTTTTCTCCCTTTACATAGGTAACTTTTTGTTCGAATTGAAGAAGATCTCTCTCTTCTTTTCTCGGATCCTTTCTCTTTCTCGTTTCGATAAATCTCCGCGTTGGAGTAAAAATCGAAATTTGAGAAGGCCGTTATTGTCCCTCTTTTGCTATAATTTCTCCCCAACTCTAGTTCGCAGACATGTACTAATATTATTGAGCCTTACAGCGTTTCCCTTTTCCTCCTTTCAATTCTGGATTCCGATTGGGATTCTTATTGGGTTTCTTTTTCTTTTAGCTTCTTACAACTCTTACAAGAGAAGGAGAAAGCTTTTAACAATCCAATCCACAGTGTGTATACATCTCGTGTATCGTCGTGTCTGTTATGTCATACACCCGAAGCAGAAGAAATATTACAAGACGGCCTGGAATGGGGAAAAAGGTGTGCGCTACATTTGTAACAAGAAGAGGAAGAAGGAAACGAAAATCCACTCTGACTCGCTCGAGCTGGAGCTGGAGATAAAGGACAAGCCGACCAAGCTATTTAAAGGTTTGTTTCGTCGACTGGAGAGCGAATGCACGATTTCGATTTCCACCTTTTCGCTTCACGAGAAAAAAGAAAGCCTAGGGACACCGACTAGGACGATAGGCCCATAACCACTAAAATAAGACGAGATGAGGGAAAAGGTCTTCGTTTTTTTACACATATCACGTTCCCTGTGTGACACAAAACGCGAGTGTAGTCCGCAACCCAAATATACCACTTTACTTCCTTCCGCAAAAAAAGTAAACTTTTTTTCGCAGGAAAAAATACTCCGTCTCTTTTTTTAGAGACAAATGGCATGTGGCACACACGAACAAGATATGGACTGGATGGAAAAGATGAAGGTGAAAGGAATAAAAGAAGTGTAGGGAATGAAATAAAAACATGAAAACTCAAGTAACTCCAGCCAACCTTTTCTTCTTTTTGATGCTTTATATTATGCCCAATATATATACACATCTTCCTAAGTAAGTTCTCTGCAGAACTTTTTTTCTAGGCTAAAATGTGAAACCCTCCTGCGAGTCTTTTTATACTACCTGAAGGAAATATATATTAAGTAAATATATAAGATGATATATATTCGTGAGGAGTTTTTTATGCTTACCTCCGCATCAGACATAATTTCGTAACAGTTTTTTTTTGTTTCTTTCCGAGTTTCTCTCTCCAAAAGTTTCTCTACATTTACTCAGGTATCGATATCCTAAGAGAAAATAATTACGCCTATGAACCAACTCTCTCTCGCTCGCTGTTCGCACATGCATACCTTAATGCGCAGACAGACCACACTACCTCTTGTCTTGTGTGTGTAAATGTATCCACTTCACTCATTCCACAAAAATCTACAAAAGGTTGCAAGGAAAAATGATGTGAACCGGATTTCGCAACGCTTAAGTGTGCAGCAGACCAACCGCGATGATGTTCGCAGGAAACAAGACGTTTTCTCCTTGGATAGAATCGCATGATGGAAGGAACAAAAAAACGAGAGAGAGAGAGAGCCAGAGCGTGTGCATCCTCTCATCGTTCCCTCTCGCTTGAAAAGATGATGTGTAATGGCACCACTTGGCACAGACAATGTGTTAAAGGGAGAGGGTCATTTTCCCTCGTGTGTCCTCAGTCCTGATGATGACGATGGGAAGAAGAAAAAGGATCGCACGATTATATATATTTTTTATGGCGAGAGAGAGAGAGAGTGAGATGAGTTGAGGTTCTTTTATGTAATCACGAAAGACGAAACTAGTGAGGAAGAACATCGAATCTCATCGTAACTAGATGATGATGATGACGAAAGAAAAAAACATTTCTACGTCTTCTCTCGAGATGACTGAACATTAATAAGAGATAAAAGAGTATTTAAAAAGGGAGGGAAAAGAGATTCTGGCAGAGAGAGCTTCTTCTCCGATACACAATCCCGTGAAAGATGGAAACATGTGCGGGAGCGTGGAAGTGGAATGGGAAAAGAGGAGGAGAGTAGGTATGAAATAAATGCGAGAGTATTTATTACTGCGGAGAGAGAAAGAGAGACAGATTGACTCAGAGAGCACTGATATATTACACTTTTATACTGATCACGATCTGTAAGCTTTTCATTTCACATCCTCCCTGGCCTGGCTCTAGCTGCGAAAAGGGATCACATATATATTTCTCTTCCGCATTTAATCCTTGATGACGACTCTGATGAGGATAATAATAAATTGCAACAAAAAATGATAATATGGGAGAGCAGATGGGAAAAATGTGGGTGGTAAAAGCGAGTTTTCTTCTTCTACAAGAATATAAAAATGCAATTCATTCGATTCAATTGATTATGATTGGATATATGGTGGGATAATCGAAACGGAAATCGAATAAGGTTATGGGAATATTTATAGATTTGGGTTATATGATATTTGTAGAGAGGAGAGAGAACCAACATTTTTCTATTAATAATCTCTTACCCAATATCCCAATTCCCAGAATGAAATGCATAACACGACGAGATCGAGACCACAGAAGAAATCCTCGAGAAAATCCTTCCAATTCAATTTCATATTTATTGAATTGGAAGAACATTTTCTCCAGGAGCAATAACAAGAGTTGATGCCTACACACGAATTTGCCATTCAGTTCAGCGAAGAAGACATCCAAAGCCGTAATATTCATAAAGAAAACATAGGAAAAAGAGGAAAATCTACACCGAAAATCCCTCTTTCACTTCCTCCATCGTGGTATAGAGAGAGAGGCGAAAGGCGAAGCTAAAGCACTCTCAAAAAGCTTGACTCAGCAAGAGTAAGTATTTTTGTCGACCTACTCTTGTGAAGAGAGTGTATTCCACACACACTCGCTCTCTTCTCCAAAAAAGTCTTCCCGAGCAACGTAATCCATTCATCAAGTAGTGTGGTGGTATAGAAGCTAGGCCAAAAATAGGAGAGAAAAATGTAGAGAAGAGACTCGCTCAGCCTCAGCTTCAACCAGTCGCACGAGTGGCTCACGAAAGAACAAAAAAAGAAGAGCACACACTTCACAAGATTCGCATGCTATTTTGGAGTATACTCCACATATTCAAATTCCATTCCCTCCATATTACAATTTTTTTATGTTTGGCGAAATATATTCTGGAGGAAAATAGGGTTCTACATTCTACCTTGTTGCACTAGAAAAAAGAAGGATTTTCATGCTCATTTTGTTCGCATATTATATACAATGTGTGCATGTGTGTATTCCCTATGGAATGATTTTTTTTCTGGTCCAGGTTTGCAAGTTTTTTTTAGTTCTGGGATATGGTAGCTGAAGCAAGTCTGGAGGAAACTGGAAGTTAGAAGGTGGCATGTATCCCTTTGTACCGAGTAATAGGTTATATTTTATTATGCATAACGAACACCTCTGTCATGCCTAGAATTCGGAGAGAATAAGTGTCTAGATGGAAAGTAGCTTTGTTATAATGCATATATCCAGACAATGTTTTTCTTTATTTTTTTGTTCCGTTTTAGCGAAGCTGGGAAAAGGAAAGAGTAGAGTGTTTATGTAATACATTTTTCAATGGTTTCTTTCAGATGAATATGCGGTGGTGGTTGGTCTGTATGTGTGTGTCTGTCTCTGTGTGTTCTCGGCTAAAGAGGAGGAAAGTGTGCGAGGAAGAGGAAACCCGTTCACGATCAATAATTCAGTGGAGTGAAAGCGGAGAAAATTGTAAGCTTGTAAAAAAGAGGGATGGGAATGATATAGATGTATATTAGTATATGTACATGGAAAAAGAGGATTGTGCTAGGCCAGTTGAAATAAGGATGCGTGATGGTAAGTGATGATGATGATGCATGCACAAAGGAAAGGAACGGTACACGCTGATCAAATGGAAGGATCACGTATGGGCTCCAGAGAAGCTGAACCTTGTTCTCGTGAAGGCACACACAGAACAGACGACGACTTATGGTGATCAACGCTTGGCAGGCAGGAGAGAACAGAGATGAGTTGCAGATGGGAGACAGCGGAAGGAAGTAGCGAATAAGACCGAATTGGTTGACTGCCTTGGGTAAAGATAAAGAAGGAAAAAATGTGTGCACTCTGGGCGGGAGCACATGTGAGAGAAGAGAGAAAACGCTAGTGACGTGAGGGGAAACTCTTGCGAAAATCCTCTCAACTCGAAGAAACATTTGCGTAGGTATACATACGTCGGCTGGAAAAAAAGTTGGAAGTTGGGTTTGGTACGCATCAGCGTGCTTCTGGGAAAGATCGCTACTCTAGAATTTTGGTTCTGTGGAGGAGGAGAACGGAGCTACGCTGGCTCTAAACTTGTTGTTGCCGACATCTCTGGAGAAAGCGGGGAAAGAGTGAGAGAAAGGAGCTTAAGCATTTTTGAAGTTTCTTCAGGATCCTGCAGGTGGAGGGGTATGAGTCTGTAGCGTGTCTATAGCTGGAACGCTGCTGGAAGTTGCAGACTCAAACAAAGGTTCCTGAAATTTTCTTCCTTTACAAGCGGGTTCACGAGAAGATAAGTGTGTTATTGCTTGGCTCAAGGCCAAATGCATTTTCATGGGGCGGTGTAATGAGGAAAAGACATTTTGTGCAGCTACGGAAGTAGACACCGTTTGAATCTAAAATGATTTTTTTTCTGGCACAAAAAATGGCTGGAGAAAGCTTAAAATACGGAGAAATGACGATATATTTATGCATTAAGTATTCACTTAAGAATGCAATCAAAGCTTTTATGATATCATCTCACTGAGATTTCTATTTTGAGGACCATATTAGGACCAAAACAATTATAGAACTTCTGCAATTGGTGAATAATCTTTTGAAAAATATTCGCAAAGAAATGTACCATCTTTGAAAAAAAATCCTTGCCGTATAAATACTTAATGTGAGATGAAAATGGAGATGGGCATGAAATATTATTACGGACATTGCTGTCCCTTCAACATCAATTTTGCACACACAGACGGATACTTTTATGGACTTTCATCTTGCTAAAAGCATATATTTCCTCTCTTAATACACTTTTCTTCCCATTCCTTTTTACAATGGACAGGACGCATGCCATTGCATCGTACTCGTAATCCATATTGATAAGGTTGGGCACATTAAGTGCTCCTCATCTTCTTGCACTATCCTTCGCCCCGAGCTGAACAAGTCAACAAGAAGGATATTGTGACTGGAAGATGCGCTCGTTCCAGATCCCACAGAGAGAATAAAAATGCATGGAATGCGAGGATGTGACGTGAGTTGAAAAGAGGAAGAACGTATAAAATGTAAGTACGAAACTTCTATTATATTTGTGCATAAGATACCTTACATACGTAAGTAGGTGTAGTTGCATACAAAAAATTGTTTATACGTAGACATCATCACTGCATCTAGGTCAGCATCAGCAACTAGCACACTTCAAAAATGCCCTTCGTCAGCCTTCAAGCAGACTGCAAGCTGCGGTCGTTATTGCAATAAATAGTGGAGAAAAGTGGTGATATCTTTGCTGGCAAAAGAGAAAGTCTGATGACGTGATGACCATTCCAAAGGATGGATGAGACGTGAAATGTTTGTTAAGGTGGTTAAAGCGAGTTTCCAAATGTAGAAGCGCAAAGTCAGAGTTTTTATAAATAGGTTTTTTGGTATTGAAGAAAAGTGTTTGAAGAAAATGTTTGGAATGTGTTAGAAAAGCGATATTTTAGGTTAAATGGGATAGTCTTATGTGGCGAGGGGTTAGGATACTCAAAATCAAGTTCCGTTTTCGGCATTAGGAAACCAAAGTAAATACTTTGAAAATGCTTTTAATATATTTTATCCGAAAACTTTGTCGACTGCTGTCACTGTCGCCAAAGTTTATTGTCGTTGGGAAAGGAGTCTGGGGGAGGGAACTGAACGCACTCACGCACACATTTCACTGAATTTACTCCAAACTAAAAGTTAATTAAATGTATTAACTTTCTCCACATGATTCATTAAGTTCATTTCCCTTTCGCCCGTCACCATTATCACGCATTACGAACTATTTATATATAGCAGCCACCCACCACACACTTTTCCCTTCTATTTACTCTCCCAATCCTCGTTGGGAGAAATATTATTGGAATAAAAGTGACAAGCGCGCTTTTTACTTCCGCCAAAAGTTTGCCACTTTGCCAACTTGCTTCCCCACCGAAAATATCATGATTTAGAGGGAATGACAAAATGCACAATGATATTCATTACTCTTTGTCAGTTTATCCAATTTTGGGAACAACAGGAGGTCTCCTAGAATGAACCCGATTTGAGGAGAGAAAGTTTTTTATATATTGAGAAAGGTAAAAATGGTTCAGCCACGTTTCTGCTGACTCGATCTGACCAAGTATATAAGTCTTTGAGTGCTTTCCTTGTTTTCTACTTCTCTCCTTTCGCCATGTGCACTTAATGCCCTGTGAGGGACACTATTTTTTGTCTGGACGGACTCTGGAAATGGAAGAGGAGAGAGAGAGATGTCATAAATTGTCGCCTGGTTTTTGAGACCCATTGGAGACTTTTCCAAGGGCAATGTTCGGAAAGTAATAAAGAATATTTTTGTGTATGAAATGAAGTAGTAAAACTGACTATATTGATCCACAGAAATATCAAACTTGTTCAGCAGAAAAATAGCAAAAAAACTAGTTCACTTTGACTATTTAGCTAATTACGTAAATTCTTTTGACAATTTTTCGTACACAAGTTTTAGGAACGAATTTCAAAGTTTGCTCACATATTCTTGTTTATTGAATCTAGTTTCAAATATGAATCAGTGCCATAATGCCATACGAGGTGAATGCAACATAGAGACATGAAAAAAGTAGAGAAAAACCCATTACGTCGCATATAAAAAATCAGATATTTCCAACCTTGTTAGGCCGCATAAGTAAGTAGCAAACTACTCAACTTTTACTTGGTACAGTATCTTGTTGTAAATTCGGAGATGAAAGAGAAACTTTTTATTTTGTCATTTTACATTTTATATTCTCACTGTAAACAACATCCAATTTGCTGAAAAACTTGTCCATAAAAAAAGTTATAAAATTGTACAAAGCAAAAGCAAGGACGACGACGAAAAAAGCTCTACACATTTTGAAGTACTGATGAATGCGCATCTCTTTTTGGTACAACTACCGCCACAGAGAAGAAAAAATTACGAAGTTATCTATTTCTACTTTGAAGTTGTCAGTTTGCATTTCGTACGAAATTTTCCTGGAGAATATAGGACAAACCACAGAAGAGAAACATCTCGAAAAAATACTCCCTTCGTCACTCCATACAAAGCAGACAAGTAGCTCTTCGTCATACAAAAAAATGCGATGCCTCAAGTTCTTGTTAGATACAAGTTTTCTGCTTATTTGAGCCTTATTCAGCTTCAAGGACTTTGTGGACTCAAGAAGAAGTTATTTTTTTCTCGGGGATATGGTTGAAGTAGGCGAAGACAGATATGGATTGAGAAAAATGTCTATTCATCTCCACACAAAAAAATATTATAAATTGTAGCAATGCGCCCACTTTTCTCTCTCCCATCATCCCAAGTGTTGCTCTGTCTTCTCTCTCCGGAAAAAAGTCATTTTTCATATTGTAAATGCGCCCATCTCGTCAACCATTCGAAGCCTATTTTCTTCGCCCAATTTGCTGATGTAATATACGATATATGGTTTCATTTCACATAAAGAGCCTTCACTCACATTATGCATACAAAATGTACGCTTACACCAATATACTGAAAAGGTTATAGAATGATGAAAGAATGAAAGAGAGAGCTTTTTCTCTTTCTCTCTCGCGCAGTTCTCCATTTTTTCTCCCGAATGAAAAATGAGCTTTTAACTCAGCTCGGGGAAGAGATGTGATGTTGTCAGTTCCAATTTGCTCTCATTTGTTAATTTCTCTGGAATTTTTTTAGTCGTTTCACTCCAACACCATATTTTCATATATAAAAACACCGCAGTAGAGAGAGAGAGAGAGAGAGAGAGAGAGA